>JASDQU011376982.1:4749-20461 GCA_032191745.1 Picea mariana
TCTAATATTACTATATGTAAAAATGGATTTATAAATTTAATTCCTAAAGATTTGTAATTTTTATAAAATAAAAAACGTTTCAAATAAAAACTTGGACAATTTGATTTTTTTATGAAATTTTTATAAAATACAAAACATTTGAAATGACTGAGACTTGGTAGAGGTGATCATAAAAATGATGAGATTATTAGGGAAATTCGCAGGGAGAAATAAATAACCAAAAACAAAGAGGTGATATTAAAAATGCAAAGAGTATTAAGCTGTTCGCAGAGATAAATTATTCGAAAATGCGAGTTGAGATTTATAAATCTAGAACGCAGGGATTGTCATTCAACTCAGATGTTTATCATTCAAAATGAAGAGTTTATCAATAAAAATGCAGAGATGTACTCAAGTTCAAGCAATTAAAAACGCAGATAGAAATTAGAGTTTTAATCAATCAAGTTGTAGAGGTATTGATTCATACAAAGGCGCAAAGAATAAACATTCAACCATGAATCAATCAACTCAGAGATGAGTAAGGCATAGACAATAGAGAAAATTATTATCCTTCACTCATCATCCATGCAAAAAAAAGTAGGGAATTTGAATGTATAGGTCTTTAAACATCGAAGTGATGACCGTTGATTCGGCTCCTGGTCGATTGCTCAGGCACGAATTGATGACTAAAGGGATAACAGACAAAAGATAAAAAAAAATTATTTTCATAATAATAAATAAAACCCACACAGAGAAGTCATTGAAATTAGAAGTTGGGTTAACCAAATGATTGTCATTTAAATCAGAGGTTTATCATTCACAATGCAGAGTTTATCAATAAAAATGTGGAGATGTACCCAAGTTCAAGAAATTAAAAATGCAGACAGAAATCAGAGTTTTAATCAATCAAGCCGCAGAGGTACTCATTCATAAGAAGGCGCAAAGACTAAGCATTCAAACATGAATTAATCAACTCAGAGATAATTAAGGGATAGACAACAGGGAAAATTCTTATCCTTCACTCATCATTCATGCACAGAAAAGAAGGTCATTTGAATCTATAGGTCTTTAAACACCGAAGTGACGATCGATGATTCAGCTCCTAGTTGACCGCTCGGAAATGCACTGATGACTAAAGGGATAAGGGATGGAAGATAAAACCACAATATTTTCATAATAATGAATAAAACCCACACAAAAATTCCTTGAAATTAGAAGTTGGGTTCGCCAAGGGAAATCAATTCACAAAACCAACAAGCAAGGGGATTACGAATACAAGTTAATAATTTATTAATGGTAGGAATGAGAATCTTATCTTTAAGCTCAAATTATTGTGTAAATGAGGCCTTGACATGAAATATTGATGTTCTTTATGAGTTTCTCTCATTGAATGACCAACCAACATGTTTCTCTCCCAACCATTGAGTGGTCGCATAAGGTAAGAGATCATGTAAACTCTTTTATGTAAGTGAAGGTTTTTTGCAGTATGTAAACTCTTTTATGTCTATATTAAGCTTTATTATCCAAAATGAGGTATTCGTTATAATTATTCCTTTAGTCAAAGGGTCACTACAACTGCAAAACAACACCAAAGTGGGAGAGTGGTTCCTTTTTTAGCAGTTTACTATGATAAGGGTCTATGGTTTGGAAGAGAATCCATATAAAAAGTGAGTGTTGAATTTGGTTGTTATAGAGACTGAAAAAGTGAAATTCAGTCTGTTGTTGACTAAAACAACAAGCATATGACATTAAATGTTGATCGGATGAATTTCAAGGAAAAACCAAATCTACACAAGTGTATCTATTCTGGAGGTTGAGGGAATGACTACAGTGAATATACTACCTATGTTCCATTGTTTGTTTTCTATTTGTTGTGCTATATTAATGCATATTTTGAATAACATATTACAATATAATATTTCATAACATATATTACAATATAATATATTACATTATAATATGTTATAACATATTATAATGTAATTATATGTTTTTTTTTTTTTTGACAGAAATGTTTGGAGAGATTTGTATTAAATGTGGACTAGCCATTGATCGGTTACAAAATGGCAGAGCTACACTGAGCAACTACCTGCAATAAGCTAAGTTTCACTACTAGAAATGCTAAAATTAACGATCCTGAAAACATATTTATTTTAAAGCCTTGACGTCTATACAAAATGTCAAGATGCTTGAGATGGGAAGAGATTGTTGCAGAACAATGGGGTGACTACTCTTTGGGATCCTTCCCCCATTCAATGTTCATCTTGGACATTTTGCCTTCCAATTGACCGATCCATTCCTCAAATTCATCTTTTGGGTTCTTCAACTCCTGATGTAATTTGTTGAGCTCCTCTGAGAATCCAAATTTTACAGTGGAAATATCCTTCTCCAGTTGCTCCAGCCGCCTACCTGCCTTGGAATCTAAGTGCTCCAGGAAATTGAGTCGGTACTAGAGCATCTGCTTCAAGATTTCCATCATTTCATCCATAATTTTCAGTCGTTCCTCCATGGTGAGGTTTTGGCTTGAACTAGTGGCCATCTTCCCTCCTCTGTTCCGCGCGCTCTTAGTCTTCTCAGTCAGGTTCGCTTCACAGCTAAGAGTGGGTCTGCTCCTAGGCTGAGGATGCTTCACGGATTTAATCTTGCCCTCCCTGCATTCATCATTTCGCCCTTCATTGATTTCCCCAAGAGGTATGGGTGGATAGTCCTGTTGTCTCCTCTGTGCAAGAGATCAGATCTTTCCTGGGCCATCCNTGTCCTCTTATATTCATGCATCCTAGTGCCAAGAGGGCGCCGTTGTTCACCTCATCATCCGCTTCCTTATTCAACTCTTGCATAACATGAAAAAATTGGTAAGATTCGAGCCTTTTAAGGAGTAGGCGGATTCTGTCCAGCAAGTTGTTGAGATGTGCATATTGATTCTTTGAAGAATGAATGATGGCATTAATTATCATGCGGGAGTATCCTATGATAATCAAATTTCGGATTCCGTTCCTTCTGGCTTGGCAGAGGCCTTGCCATAGTGCCATTGCTTCTGCATAGTTATTGGTGGTTGTGCCTAGGCCAATGGTGTAGCGCACCATGACTTCTGTGTTAGGGCTTACAATCATTCCTCCTCCTCCTGCTTGAGTTGGGTTGCCTTTTGAGGCCCCATTGAAGGACAAAATATAGGCCTTCTTTTCATTTTTCCAATTGTCGAATTCCTCCCTTCCTGTCCTTATTTCCCAGTGCTCATGAATTATGGTGTTACCTATGTTTCCAGTTTGCATTTGTATTTTGAATTGGGCCATCCAAATCTCTTCTTTTTCTTCCAGCTTCCTGCTGTATTGATGGTGACGATGGTGATTGGCCCATTCGCCAAAGAATGCTTGAACATTTGCACTCACTAGAGGAGCACTCCGTTTCTTATCCCTGAACACTCTGTTATTTCTTTCCAGCCAAATTCCCCATAGGATAAACCTTGGGATTGTTCGCCAAATCCCTGAGGCATAACTTTGCTTCTTAATTTGGAAAGGATAAAGGGCGTTCCAAATTTGGAGGAGAGTTTTGATGTCTTGAGGAAGGGGAAGATCAATTTGCAACCCAATTGCTAGCCTCCAAACTTCTTTTGAGTAACTACAGTTGAGAAGGAGGTGGTCTGAAGTTTCTTCAGCTTGTTGACACAGGGGGCACCTGAAGGGGCCCTCCCAACCTTTTTTTTGGAGGTTCTCCCCTGTTTGAATGCTGTTATGACTGAGTGTACAGAGAAACAGGTTTATTTTGGGAATGGATTTAGAATTCCATATGGATTTCCAAGGGGCCGGGTTGGGTGGGACATGGGGGATGCTTCGGAAGGTGTTATATTCCAATGAGGTGGTGTAGGGATAAGCATTCTTCCCCCATCCTCTCTCGTCTTTCCCTTTTTTTAATGGGGGATTTCCCCTGTAGGCTGAGCTTTAGGGTGCACCAGTCATCTTCTAAGTCCAGAGTCAGATTGCCCACCTCCCATCCTCGCCATGACTTGCATCTGTCATTCCTCCACGTTGAGATATCAAAGACCGTGTTTAGGTTTTGCCCATCCATCCATCCTTTTAGTCTCTGTAGGTCTTGACTCAATTCTAGAGGGGGGTCACCTAGAATAGAGTCTTGCTAGATTTTAACTTTTTTCCCATTTCTTGGTACCCAGGTAAGGTGAGGAGTGAACAGGGCCATGGCCTTTTTGCAGAGAGGGGAGATCGGGGATCCCTTAGTTTCTCTGCAAGGATTTTCTATGCACCACTTCCTTGCGCCTCTGAAGTATTTTTTCCACATGGCTTCCTTGCTCCAGGAAAGATCACCACTGACAATGTGCCAATGAAATTTCGCCCCTAAGGCCAGATTCTGCACTTGGGTTTTTTTAAAGTTGAGGCCTCCTTCCAAGAGGAGTTTGGATAGTTTGTCCCAGTTTATAAGGTGAAGTCTCCTACCTGTTTGCTTCCCACCTTCCCACAGGAAGATTCTCTGCATTGCCTCCATTTTTTGGATTGTGGATCTTGGAGCTAGAAGCAGAGAGTTCTGATAGATGGGTACACTGGCCAGGACGGATTTGATTAAGACTATCCTCCCTGCTAGATTTAGCCAATTCGCCCCCCAGGAGGAAATTCTCTTTTTTAGCTTGTCTATTAAGTGGTTCCATTGCAAGGCCCTTGGAGCAGCCTTGAAGATAGGGATTCCTAGGTAGGTGAAGGCCTCCCAGTTGGTGTGCCCTTCCATCGCTAAATCTCTAGAAATTCCCATCATTTCTTTGGGTGTTATGTTCCATCCGTAAATCTTGCTTTTTGTTTGACTTATCTCGTTGCCTGAAACTACATCATATGCATCAAGATCCTCTTTGAACCTTCTTGCTACTAACAGACTTGCCCCACCTAGCAGCAGGGTATCGTCCGCAAATTGCACATGGTTGATTTCTTTCACGCCTTGTGCTATTTCTATCCCTTGGAGGTTGCTTTGGATTCTGGAATTTTCTAGCTGATAACTAAGAACCGAGGCTTGGATTGCATAGAGGAGTGGCGAGAGAGGGCATCCTTGCCTTAAAACTATAGACGCTTTGAAAAATTTTGTTACTCTTCCATTTACCATGGGGGCTATCCATGGTGACCCTATACAGGCTCTTATCCAATTCACAAAGGACTGATCGAATCCGAACTTCCTCATTACCTCAAACGGGAAATTATGACTAACTCTGTCAAAAGCATTTGCAAGATCTAGTTTAATAATCATACCTTTATCTTTTCTGCGCAGACTTGAATGAAGAGCTTCTTGCACCAAGATTATGTTGTCTGCTATTTGCCTACCTTTGATGAAGCTTCCCTGGTTCTCAGGTACTATGAGAGGAAGAACTTTTTTCAGCCTGTTTGCGATGACCTTGGTAAGAATTTTATAGCTTGTGTTACAAAGGGAGATTGGCCTGAATTGACTAAAGCTGAGTGCTCCTTTCTCTTTTGGAATGAGTGCCAAGAAGGCCAAGTTTGTGCTTCCTCCTAGCTTGCTGCTCGCTTGTAATTTTCTTATCATTTTGGTTAGATCCCATTTGATTATTTCCCATCATTGCTGATAGAATTTGGCTATGAACCCATCCAGTTCAGGGGCCTTATCCGGGTGCATTTTGTCCAGCGCCTCTTTTATTTCTTGCTGCGTGACTTCCTCCACAAGCCTGAGGTTGATGTCATCATTTATTAGATTTGGAACAATGGATAGGGGGTACCTTTGAGGATCAATGCTTCCGCTTTGTGTTTCTGAGTAGAGAGTTCCAAATGTTTCAAAAGTTTCCTGTCTAATGCCCTCTGGATCAGATATTGTGGTGTTTTGGACTTGGATTTCTGTCACAACATTATAGTGTTTCCTTTCTTCCGCTTGCTTATGAAAATAACTAGTATTTTTGTCTCCCTTCTTCAGCCAGAGACTGCGAAACGTTTGCCTCCAATAACCTTCTTCCTATCTGCAAGCCTTGTGCCATTGCCTTTGGAGTTGGTCCTCTTTAAGTAAGTCCTGTTGTGTGATCTCCCTATTTTCCAAATCAAGCTGATGACTCTCCAGACATCTTTGGGCTTCTATGCGTAGGGTGGTTGGATCAGATTGTCTTTTTTCCCAGCATTTTAGTGCAGGCTTAAGCCTACGCAATTTCTCTTCCCAGAAATAGAACGCGGAGCCTTTTACCTTGCTTGTCCATACACTGGAGACTTTGCGCAGAAAATATTTGTCCTGTGTCCATGAAGGATTAAATCTGAAGGGGATGGGCCCCTAGCCTTGGTCCTTCCTTAGCTCTAGACTAATTGGCTTATGGTCAGAGGTACTGTGGGGGAGGATTTATGAAGTGGCGATGAGCCCAAGGGTCAAGAACAAACTTTGGACAAGGAATCTGTCCAAATGGGCAGCGATATGCCCCGGGCCTACCCTTTCGTTGTTCCAAGTGTAGTGTCCCCTGAGCGACTTAATATCCATTAAGTCCCATGATGAGGTTAGGTCCTCCAGCCATTCTCTAGCTGGGTCCCTTACAATAGATCCCCCACGCTTTTCTTCTTGGGCCAGAGTTACATTTAAGTCCCCTCCTAGTATGATGTTTTCTAGCTCATTGTCTGTTAGGTAGTCTAAAATGGATTTCCAACAATTATTTTTTTCTTCTATATGTTGTCAGACATAGATGTTAAAGAGACTTACCGTATGCCCTGACTCCCTATGGAGCAGTTGAGAAAAAATCCAATGCATGCAAGAGTCTGAGAAGATCAATTCTATTTTGGAGGCGTTCCACAGGGTGCAGAGCCCTCCTGACGCGCCTCTGGCATTTTCGGCTAAACCTTGGCTGCTTCTCCATACATTTTTTGAGACTTTAATAGAGTCCTGCTGACTCATCTTGGTTTCTTGGATAAGTAGGATGTTCGTTTTCGATGCTCTGATTATGTCCTTGAGAGCTTCTTCCTTCCTTTTGCTGCCTAGACCCCTACAGTTCCAGGAAGTTAACTTCATTGATTACTTTGAGGGGGGGAATGGCCTCCTTGGGAGGACTTAGCTAGCTTCCTTGTTTTCCGTACCCCAATCAATTGCTTGATGGTTGGCGGGGCTCCTCTTAAAACGTCCTTGTAGGTTTCCTGATCTCTTTCCGCTTTTTTGGATTTCCTACCTCTCCCCGGCTTCTTTGGGGTGTCCCAGGCTTCACTTGCTCCTTCTGAGTCATTCCCTGATGAGATATCCCCCTCCTTGATGCCTTGAGTCACCCCATTCATTGGAGGGGAGATGGCTTTCTCCACTTCTTCTGTTGTTTTTTGGATTTCTCTGATTTACGGGATCTGGGTGCCTCTTTCTTCTTCATCTTGGATGACCTTGCTTGGGAGACTAAATAAGCATGTTTATAAATTATTTATTAATGTCTAAATATGTATGTTTATAGTATATTTCTTAAATTTAAATATGTATGTTTTAAAAAATTTCCATTGTATGTATATTTTACAAATATTCCTTTACAAATTATAATATAGACAGTAATGTACAACAATGAATTCCAGAATCAACATTCTGTAAAATAATATTTATATCTTATGATACTCTAATATTACTATATGTAAAAATGGATTTATAAATTTAATTTATGAAATTTATACTCTAATATTACAATTTGAATTTTTTATGAAATTTTTATAAATTACAAAACATTTGAAATGACTGAGACTTGGTAGAGGTGATCATAAAAACGCTGAGATTATTAGGGAAATTCGCAGGGAGAAATAAATAACCAAAAACAAAGAGGTGATCTTAAAAATGCAAAGAGTATTAAGCTGTTCGCAGAGATAAATTATTCGAAAATGCGAGCAGAGATTTATAAATCTAGAACGTAGGGATTGTCATTCAAATCAGATGTTTATCATTCAAAATGCAGAGTTTATCAATAAAAATGCAGAGATGTACTCAAGTTCTAGCAATTAAAAACGCAGATAGAAATTAGAGTTTTAATCAATCAAGTTGTAGAGGTACTCATTCATATGAAGGCGCAAAGAATAAACATTCGACCATGAATCAATCAACTCAAAGACGAGTAAGGCATAGACAATAGAGAAAATTATTATCCTTCACTCATCATCCATGCACAAAAAAGTAGGGAATTTGAATGTATAGGTCTTTAAACATCGAAGTGATGATCGTCGATTCGACTCCTGGTCGATTGCTCAGGCACGAACTGATGACTAAAGGGATAAGGGACAAAAGATAAAAAAAAATTATTTTCATAATAATCAATAAAACCCACACAGAGAAGTCATTGAAATTAGAAGTTGGGTTAACCAAAGGATTGTCATTTAAATCAGAGGTTTATCATTCACAATGCAGAGTTTATCAATAAAAATGTGGAGATGTACCCAAGTTCAAGAAATTAAAAATGCAGAGAGAAATTAGAGTTTTAATCAATCAAGCCGCAGAGGTACTCGTTCATAAGAAGGCGCAAATACTAAACATTCAACCATCAATCAATCAATTTAGAGATAAGTAAGGGATAGACAACAGGGAAACTTCTTATCCTTCACTCATCATTCATGCATAGAAAAGCAGGTCATTTGAATCTATAGGTCTTTAAACACCGAAGTGACGATCGATGATTCAGCTCCTAGTCGACTGCTCGGAAATGCACTGATGACTAAAGGGATAAGGGATGGAAGATAAAACCACAATATTTTCATAATAATGAATAAAACCCACACAAAAAATTCCTTGAAATTAGAAGTTGGGTTCGCCAAGGGAAATCAATTCAGAAAACCAACAAGCAAGGGGATTACAAATACACGTTGATAATTTATTAATGGTAGGAATGAGAATCTTATCTTTAATCTCAAATTATTGTGTAAATGAGGCCTTGACATGAAATATTGATGTTCTTTATGAGTTTCTCTCATTGAATGACCAACCAACATGTTTCTCTCCCAACCATTGAGTGGCCGCATAAGGTAAGAGATCATGTAAACTCTTTTATGTAAGTGAAGGTTTTTTGTAGTATGTAAAATCTTTTATGTCTATATTAAGATTTATTATCCAAAATGAGGTATTCGTTATAATTATTCGTTTTGTCAAAGGGTCACTACAATTGCAAAACAACACCAAAGTGGTAGAGTGGTTCCTTTTTTAGCAGTTTACTATGATAAGAGTCTATGGTTTGGAAGAGAAGCCATATAAAAAGTGAGTGTTGAATTTGGTTTTTATAGAGACTAAAAAAGTGAAATTCAGTCAGGTGTTGACTAAAACACCAAGCATATGACATTAAATGTTGATCGGATGAATTTCAAGGAAAAACCAAATCTACACAAGTGTATCTATTCTGGAGGTTGAGGGAATGACTACAATGAATATACTACCTATGTTTCATTGTTTGTTTTCTATTTGTTGTGCTATATTAATGCATAATTTCCATAACATATTACAATGTAATATTTCATAACATATATTAAAATATAATATATTACATTGTAATATGTTATAACATATTATAATGTAATTATATGGGTTTGTTTTTTTTTTGACAGAAACGTTTGGAGAGATTTGTATTAAATGTGGACTAGCTACTGATCGGTTACAAAATGGCAGAGCTACACTGAGCAGTTGCCTGCAATAAGCTAAGTTTCACTACTAGAAATGCTAGAATTAACGATCCTAAAAACAGATTTATTTTAAATCCTTGACGTCTATACAAAATGTCAAGATGCTTGAGATGGGAAGAGATCGCTGCAGACCAAGGGGGTGACTACTCTTTGGGATCCTTACCCCATTCAATGTTCAGCTTGGACATTTTTCTTCCAATTGACCGATCTGTTCCTCAAATTCATCTTTTGGGTTCTTCACCTCCTGATGTAATTTGTTGAGCTCCTCTGAGAATCCAAATTCTACAGTGGAAATATCCTACTCTAGTTGCTCCAGCCGCCTCCCTGCCTCGGAATCTAAGTTCTCCAGGAAATCGTGTCGGTACTGGAGCGTCTGCTTCAAGCTTTCCAGCATTTCATCCATAATTTTCTGTCGTTCCTCCATGGTGAGGTTTTGTCTTGAACTAGCGGCCATCTTCCCTCCTTTGTTCCGCGCGCTGTTAATCTTCTCAGTCAGGTTCGCTTCACATCTAAGAGTGGGTCTGCTCCCAGGCTGAGGATGCTTCACGGATTTAATCTTGCCCTCCCTGCATTCATCATTTCTCCCTTCATTGATTTCCCCAAGAGGTATGGGTGGATAGTCCTGTTGTCTCCTTTGTGCAAGAGATCTGATCTTTCTTGGGCCGTCCTCTGTCCAATTTGTCCTGTCACGCGCCTCTTTATTGGCTGAGTCTGGGCACTGTCTTTTGGGTCCTGTCCCAAACTTTTCCACTTGCATGAGCCTCTCTCTTGGTGTGGAGGTGGGTCAAGGTATGTCCACCATGGATAACTGCTCGCTTATATTCATGCATCCTGGTGCCAAGAGGGCGCCTCTGTTCGCCTCATCATCTGCTTCCTTGTTCAACTCTCGTAGAACATGAAAAAATTGGTAAGATTCGAGCTTTTTAAGGAGTAGGCGGATCCTATCCAGCAAGTTGTTGAGCTGTGCATTTTGATTCTTTGAAGAACGAATGATGGCATTAATTATCATGCAGGAGTATCCTATGATAATCAAATTTCAGATTCCGTTCCTTCTGGCTTGGCAGAGGCCTTGCCATAGTGCCATTGCTTCTACATAGTTATTGGTGGTTGTACCTAGGCCAATGGTGTAGCGCATCATAACTTCTGCGTTAGGGCTTACAATCATTCCTCCTCCTCCTACTTGAGCTGGGTTGCCTTTTGAGGCCCCATCGAAGGATAGAATATAGGCCTTCTTTTCATTTTTCCAATTGTCGAATTCCTTCCTTCCTGTCCTTATTTCCCAGTGCTCGTGAATTATGGTGTTACCTATGTTTCCAGTTTTCATTTGTATTTTGAATTGGGCCATCCAAATCTCTTCTTTTTCTTCCAGCTTCCTGTTGTGTTGATGGTGACGATGGTGACTGGCCCATTCACAAAAGAATGCTTGAACATTTGCACTCACTAGAGGAGCACTCCATTTCTTATCCCTGAACACTCTATTATTTTTTTCCAGCCAAATTCCCCATAGGATGAACCTTGGGATTGTTCGCCAAAGCCCTGAGGCATAACTTTGCTTCTTAATTTGGAAAGGATAAAGGTCGTTCCAACTTTGGAGGAGAGTTTTGATGTCTTGAGGAAGGGGAAGATCAGTTTGCACCCCAATTGCTAGCCTTCAAACTTATTTTGAGTAACTACAGTTGAGAAGGAGGTGGTCTGAAGTTTCTTCAGCTTGTTGACACAGGGGGCACCTGAAGGGGCCCTCCCAACCTTTTTTTTGGAGGTTCTCCCCTGCTTGAATGGTGTTATGACTGAGTGTCCACAGAAACAGGTCTATTTTGGGAATGGATTTAGAATTCCATATGGATTTCCAAGGGGCCGGGTTGGGTGGGACATGGGGGATGCTTCGAAAGGTGTTATATCCCAATGAGGTGGTGTAGGGCTAAGAATTCTCCCCCATCCTCTCTTGTCTTTCCCCTTTTTTTTATGGGGGATTTCCCCTGTAGGCTGCGCTTTAGGGAGCACTAGTCATCTTCTAAGTCCAGAGGCATATTGCCTACTTCCCATCCTTGCCACAACCTGCATCTGTCATTCCTCCACGTTGAGATATCAAAGAGCGTCTTTAGGTTTTTCCCATCCATCCATCCTTTTAGTCTCTGCAGGTCCTGACTCAATTCTAGAGGGGGGTCACCTAGAATAGAGTCTTGCTAGATTTTAAATTTTTTTCCGTTTCTTGGTACCCAGGTAAGGTGTGGAGTGAACAGGGCCATGGCCTTTTTGCAGAGAGTGAAGATTGGGGACCCCTTAGTTTCTCTGCAAGGATTTTCTATGCACCTCTTCCTTGCGCCTCTGAAGTATTTTTTCCACATGGCTTCCTTGCTCCAAGAAAGATCACCACTGACAATGTGCCAAAGCAATTTCGCCCCTAAGGCCAGATTCTGCACTTGGGTTTTTTTAAAGTTGAGGCCTCCTTCCAAGAGGGGTTTGGATATTTTGTCCCAGTTTATAAGGTGAAGTCTCCTGCCTATTTGCTTCCCACCTTCCCACAGGAAGCTTCTCTGCATTGCCTCCATTTTTTGGATTTTGGAGCTTGGAGCTAGAAGCAGAGAGTTTTGATAGATGGGTACACTGGCTAGGACAGATTTGATTAAGACTATCCTCCCTGCTAGATTTAGCCAATTCGCCCCACAGGAGGAAATTCTCTTTTTTAGCTTGTCTATTAAGTGGTTCCATTACGAGGACCTTCGAGCAACCTTGAAGATAGGGATTTCTAGGTAGGTGAAGGCATCCCAGTTGGTGTGCCCGTCCATCCCTAAAGCTCTAGAAATTCCCAGCATTTCTTTGGGTGTTATGTTCCATCCATAAATCTTTCTTTTTGTTTGACTTATCTCCCTGCCTGAAACTGCAGCATATGCATCAAGATCCTCTTTGAACCTTTTTTCTACTAACAAACTTGCGCCACCTAGCAGCAGGGTATCGTCCGCAAATTGCGCATGGTTGATTTATTTCATGCCTTGTGCTATTTTTAGCCCTTGGAGGTTTCTTTGGATTCTGGAATTTTCTAGCTGATAACTAAGAACCGAGGCTTGGATTGCATAGAGGAGTGGCAAGAGAGGGAATCCTTGCCTTAAACCTGTAAACGCTTTGAAAATTTTTGTTACTCTTCCATTTACCATGGGGGCTATCCATGGCGACCCTATATAGGCTCTTATCCAATTCACAAAGGACTGATTGAATCCGAACTTCCTCATTACCTCAAACGGGAAATTATGACTAACTCTGTCAAAAACATTTGCAAGATCTAGTTTAATAATCATACCTTTATCTTTTCTGCGCAGACTTGAATGAAGAGCTTCTTGCACCAAGATTATGTTGTCTTCTATTTGCCTACCTTTGATGAAGCCTCCCTGGTTCTCAGGTACTATGAGAGGAAGAACTTTTTTCAGCCTGTTTGCGATGACCTTGGTAAGAATTTTATAGCTTATGTTACAAAGGGAGATCGGCTTGAATTGACTAAAGTTGAGTGCTCCTTTCTCTTTTGGAATGAGTGCCAGGAAGGCCAAGTTTGTGCTTCCTCCTAGCTTGCTGCTCGCTTGTGATTTTCTTATCATTTTGGTTAGATCCGATTTGATTATTTCCCAACACTGCTGATAGAATTTGGCTGTGAAGCCATCCGGTCCGGGGGCCTTATTCGGGTGCATTTGGTCCAGCGCCTCTTTTATTTCTTGCTATGTGACTTCCTCCACAAGCCTGAGGTTGATGTCATCGTTTATTAGATTTGGAACAATGGATAGGGGGTACCTTTGAGGATCAATGCTTCCGCTTTGTGTTTCTGAGTAGAGGGTTCCAAATGTTTCAAAAGTTGCCTGTCTAATGCCCTCTGGATCAGATATTGTGGTGTTTTGGACTTGGATTTCTGTCACAACATTATAGTGTTTCCTTGCTTCCGCTTGATTATGAAAATAACTAGTATTTTTGTCTCCCTCCTTCAGCCAGAGACTGCGAAAATTTTGCCTCCAATAACCTTCTTCCTCTCTGTAAGCCTTGTGCCATTGCCTTTGGAGTTGGTCCTCTTTAAGTAAGTCCTGCTATGTGATCTCCCTATTTTCCAAATCAATCAGATGACTCTCCAAACGTCTTTCGGCTTCTATGCGCAGGGTGGTTGCATCAGATTGTCATTTTGCCCTGCATTTTAGTGCAGCCTTAAGCCTACGCAATTTCTCTTCCCAGACATAGAACGTGGAGCCTTTTACCTTGCTTTTCCATACACTGGAGACTTTGCACAGAAAATCTTTGTCCTGTGTCCATGAAGGATTAAATCTTAAGGGGATGGGCCCCTGGCCTTGGTCCTTCCTTAGCTCTAGACTAATTGGCTTATGGTCAGAGGTACTATGGGTGAGGATTTTTAAAGTGGCTATGAGCCCAAGGGTCGAGAACAAACTTTGGACAAGGAATCTGTCCAAACGGGCAGCGATATGCCCCGGGCATACCCTTTTGTTGGTCCAAGTGTAGTGTCCCCTGAGTGACTTAATATCCATTAAGTCCCATTCTGAGATTAGGTCCTCCACCCATTCTCTAGCTGGGTCCCTTACAATAGATCCCCCACGCTTTTCTTCTTGGGCCAGAGTTACATTTAAGTCCCCTCCTAGTATGATGTTTTCTAGCTCATTGTCTGTTAGGTATTCTAGGAGGGCTTTCCAACAATTATTTTTTTCTTCTATATGCTGTGGGACATAGATGTTAAAGAGACTTACCGTATGCCCTGACTCCCTGTGGAGCAGTTGAGAAAAAATCCAATGCATGCAAGAGTCTGAGCGGATCAGGTCTATTTTGGAGGTGTTCCACAGGGTGCAGAGCCCTCCTGATGCGCCTCTGGCATTTTCGGCTAAACCTTGGCTGCTTCTCCATACGTTTTTTGAGACTTTAATAGAGTCCTGCTAACTCATCTTGGTTTCCTG
The DNA here is from genome assembly GCA_032191745.1 of Picea mariana. Classification (NCBI taxonomy): domain Eukaryota; kingdom Viridiplantae; phylum Streptophyta; class Pinopsida; order Pinales; family Pinaceae; genus Picea; species Picea mariana. Next base: position 19,256 of record JASDQU011376982.1, read on the forward strand.
GATAAGTAAGATGTTCGTTTTCGATGCTCTGATTATGTCCTTGAGAGCTTCTTCCTTCCTTTTGTTGCCTAGACCCCTACAGTTCCAGGAAGTTAACTTCATTCATTACTTTGAGGGGGGGAATGGCCTCCTTGGGACGCCTTAGCTAGCTTCCTGGTTTTCCTTACCCCGATCAATTGCTTGATGGTTGGCTGGACTCCTTTTAAAACGTCCTTGTAGGTTTCCTGATCTCCTTCCACTTTTTTGGATTTCCTACCTCTCCCCGACTTCTTTGGGGTGTCCCAGGCTTCACTTGCTCCTTCTGAGTCATTCTCTTGCACAAAGGAGACAACAGTACTATCCACCCATACCTCTTGGGGAAATCAATGAAGGGAGAAATGATGAATGCAGGGAGGGCAAGATTAAATACGTGAAGCATCCTCATCCTGGGAGCAGACCCACTCTTAGCTGTGAAGCGAACCTGACTGAGAAGATTAACAGCGCGCGGAAAAGATGAGGGAAGATGGCCGCTAGTTCAAGACAAAACCTCACCATGGAGGAACGACTGAAAATTATGGATGAAACGTTGGAAAGCTTGAAGCAGACGCTCCAGTACCGACACGATTTCCTGGAGAACTTAGATTCCGAGGCAGGCAGGCGGCTGGAGCAACTAGAGAAGGATATTTCCACTGTAAAATTTGGATTCTCAGAGGAGCTCAACAAATTACATCAGGAGGTGAAGAACCCAAAAGATGAATTTGAGGAATGGATCGGTCAATTGGAAGCAAAATGTCCAAGCTGAACATTGAATGGGGTAAGGATCCCAAAGAGTAGTCACCCCCTTGGTCTGCAGCGATCTCTTCCCATCTCAAGCATCTTGACATTTTGTATAGACGTCAAGGCTTTAAAATAAATCTGTTTTTAGGATCGTTAATTCTAGCATTTCTAGTAGTGAAACTTAGCTTACTGCAGGCAGCTGCTCAGTGTAGCTCTGCCATTTTGTAACCGACCAGTGGCTAGTCCACATTTAATACAAATCTCTCCAAACGTTTCTGTCAAAAAAAAAAAACCCATATAATTACATTATAATATGTTATAACATATTACAATGTAATATATTATATTGTAATATATGTTATGAAATATTACATTGTAATATGTTATGGAAATTATGCATTAATATAGCACAACAAATAGAAAACAAACAATGAAACAGAGGTAGTATAT
>JASDQU011376983.1:13220-24094 GCA_032191745.1 Picea mariana
TAACAATGAAGCAGAAAAGTTCCTGAACTGTTTGTTGTTATAAAACAACAACAAAGAGCAGTCTGATAGTTGAAACTTAGAGCCAGTCTCAGGTCAAATATAGACCTAGTTGGCAGCCTCATAGGAACTCAGATTTTCTTCAAAAGTCAGACTTGGCTTAGGTCCCAAAACGAGCTGAGTCAAGACCGGGGTTTCAATCACAAATCAAACTTCAGTCTGCTTAGACTTGCACATATATAACCCAATACTGAACAAAAATCCTTTTTTCACTGTTCGTATTTGCCAAGGTTTTCCCAAGTCTGAGTCAACTCTGGACTCTTTGGCCACATTGAATCGGACCCCAAATGACTTTGCTATTTACTACATGATTTACAACTGTTCCATGAAGACATCTGGACCAGAATCTGTCAGTTATAAGAATATCCTAACGGAAAGTATGGACTCAATTATGCTCATGTATTATTTTCAGATAGGTGAGTCCCGATGGAATGACAAATGACCAAGCATAATTCAACGGTAGAAAGACTATGAAGAGAGACCCCCTCTCAACAATCGATCATGGTATAGAAGTGGCACTGCAGGAAAGTGATAACCAAGGTTGCTTTTCATCTGGAGGATAATTTTCTTTCACAAGCCAATTCTTTGATAACAAATCCCACAATGATTACCGTTTTTATCTTGAATTTGAAGGTATAAATGATGCACACAATGACACATATCCTTTTGTTAGCTCACTGCATTATCATCTAAAGGATTCCTCAAGTGAAAACAGATGCAATATGGGCATTCAACCCAGCCATCCTTCTTCAATGGCATACTATATGGAAATGTAAAGCTGGGGAGATCATTATTCTTTGAAAGTCAAGAAAATGTCAACAATATCAATCTTCAATGAAAATCCTTTGGAAATTCTTGACACCATGTCCACAAATAATCATTGTAGTTGTTGGTACTAGATAGATGAATTAGCAATTTATTATTACTTGTCGACCTTGATTGGATGAAAAAATCAATCTTTTGAATAGAGAAAATAACTCAGAAAAGTGCAACATTGGGACCTTACCTCTCTAAAAAGTTGAATTTCTTTACACCATGCAGGCTTTAATGCATCTGGACTATATCGATTTTCAATTGGAAATTTAGAAAATCAAGCATGGGGACTTCCTATCATAAGCATCAACAATATATACCAAGTTGTGTTTGCATGCCTTGGAATACAACTTTTGTAATGTGAATATGTATTTTATTTTTTTACAGCTCATCTACAATCCGTGTTCAAAAAGTGGGCCTAACAGCTAAAACAATGTATTTCCTCCTTGGAGGTCATACATTCGAATCAAGAGGGGGTAGGTCATGTACACCTCCATAGGCTAAGCAGTCAAATCACTGTGCAGAGGTGGGTAGGGCATGTACACCTCCATAGGCTAAGCAGTCAAATCACTGTGCAGAGGGGGTCTCTTGTCCCACAAACAAAGGGGTATCACACGTCAATTTGGCATCTGACTAGACTGACCTTGAATTATATTATTCTTATATTATTATAATCATTCAGTGTACATGATTTTGCTAGATAGATTCCCTGTAGTTTGACAACAACACCTCAGAAACAAGGCACACATCTAGCATGCAGGCAAAATATCTTGGGCAGTGCAGGAGACAATTTCTAAGCCAATCTCAAAGAAGATTGCTCACTGCTTCTCAACAGGAGGCAACATCATGATAAATTCCTATCATCTATCATCTATAGGCAATTGTTATGATCCCTTCAAAACAAGAACATAGACTTGTACTTACCCACCTTCAATGTTGAATAGATGATTTGTTGGGAATCGATAGTGTTTTGTAACGAGTATCACATGCCTATAGTTTACCATATATTGATAAGAAAAATTATCTTTCCAGGCATGATAGAGCTGGTTGATTTAGCCTGAAGTGATCTATGGGACTTTATGATTTTATGATCATTTTAGAGTTGATGTTATATATACTGAATTAAATCTTCCTTCGAGGAGATTTTTACAAGCAAAAAGTATTTTCAAAGTTTCGCTAAGATATGGATCTCTATCTGGTATTGGCCAAGATACAATTGTGATCTGTATCTAAAATGACAGATACAGAAATCATGCCATATCTGCGTTTTGAAAAAATGAAAAAAAAAGGAACAAAAAAATATATGGTTTCATGGTTTTCAACTTTCTATGTTTTGATGGCCTAAATACCTTAGTTAACAAGATATGGATACATATCCAGATCCGGATCTAGATATGGATATGGATCTGCCAGATTTTTTAAAAGCCGGGATCCAGATACAAGAAGTACAAAAAAATACAAAATTATTTTTATAATAAATAAATAAAATAAGAGTTAAGAATCAAAACTATTCAGGAAACATGAGAGTAGAAATTTTAAGTTATAAACAACAAAAACAATTCTCATGCATATTCCTATTAGCAATCCATGTACCATAACTGATAATTTATTATTTGATAAGTTATAACCATCATTGATAATCGATAATTTTAAAGACCATTTCAGCATGAGCATGAAGCAGGTCATAACAATGTTTTTGTGAGCCACATCCACATGTCCATATAAGCAGTGAATAAAATGGTTTTATTGAAGGCTATGGCAGGACTAAATAATAGTGTGGGTGAAGTTAGCAACAACATAGCACATAAGGATAGAACAGATCTTGACACCAGACCCTGACTGTAATGATAGATCAAACCTTGAGAGAAGACCTTCATAGAGCAGACCTTGATAGATCAGATCTTGAGAGAAGATATTGACACAAGGATAGATTAGAGTTCAGCTAGAAATGGGGTTTAGGGTTTTAGGCTTTAGCCTTTAGGAATTTAGGGTTATGGAAATTTTTTCAATAAAAAATAAATTTTTTGGGGGGATTGGTGGGTCAAAAAGCACTAGAAGTTTCAGGATCCATTTCATTTTCCATGGGATCTGTTTCATAGGCTCAGGATCCATTTCCTTCTCCAGGGATCTGCTTCCATGATGGATCTTGGCAGATTCAGATCAGATCTGCAGATATGTGGATCCTACACACATGGTGGCAGAGCCGGTAACAGCTAAAAATGAACATGGATGAAATTTCTTTATGTTTTTTTTCATAATTTTTTTGCATGTGTGTGTGTACGTGTATTGTATGGCCCCAAGGGTTAACTCAATCGATTTGGGTCATCTGTCATCTGTCAAAAGCATGTTGCCAATGGGGAGGTCGCAAGTTCGAATATGGTTGAGTCCCTTGGGATTACCAACCATTCTTGCGGTTGGTGGTTGACATCATTCTTCATCTAGATTTTCTAGGGAAGAGGAGGTAATCCCATGAAGTTTTTCTTCAGAAAAAAATATATATACCGTATCGTATCCAAACTGTTAAAAAAATTCCATATAAATATAAGTTTCTATTTAACTTAGAAGTTTCAATTAAACATTTTATACTTCTTTTCTTTCTACAATTGAAATTATAATATTCTAGTTAAGGTTTTTCTACCATTATTTTGTCCAGCCAAGTATTCTCTGTTTCTCATTATGTATTCTACACTAGTTAATTATTTACCTAAATGTAAATATTATATACTAAACCCCGAGTCCTTACATGTGATTTAACTTAGAGCTCGAAGTAATTTCTTTGGATATGTGAATCTTGTCAAGTAGTGCTAGTCATTAATTATAGTGTGCTTCAATTGTTAAGGACACTTGTTTCATTTCAAGGGTAAGGAAGTAATTACTTGATGCATGAAACAGAGAGATGAAGGACATGCAAGAGGAATGACAACATTGGAGGAAGTGCGCCAGTTATTGAATCCCTTGCAGATCAACAACCTACACACTTTAGATGGATGGATAAGGGAGTGTCAAGGCAGCGTTTGCATGCCATTGGATCCCTCATCCGATATATAGTGGGGAAAGAAAGGGAGCCCATTAGAATTAGTTGAGTTGGCCAAATGATGGAGTGGGATACCAAAGGGACTTTGTTTTCAATTAAAAAGATAATGCGTGATAGGGAAAATGTGATTTCCTAGAATGATGAGCCCATGAAAAATTTGACACCAAAGTTAAGGAAGTGGTTGAAAAAGGTTTCACGGTGAGAACTAGAAGGAGGTTCATACTTTGTCATGAAGGTGATTGGTCATGGTAGCTCGAGGATATTAAGAAGACCCAAGGAAAGGAGGGAAGGCACTAAAAAAGATGGGGAACCTTGTTCGATGATCTATTCCTAGAGAGAGCAGTGAACAAGAGAGTGGGGGGGAGAATCTCTTGTGGACAAAGGTAGAAGAGCCCATAGCTTTTGAGAAGGAAGTCGAGCTAGCAAAGAGAGGTGGTTGAAAGAAAAGGAGAGGAAGAAGAACACTTGGAGCCTTAGAAGAAGGGAAAAAAATGATTCCAGAAAGAGAGCGCTGGGTAGAATTGTCAAAGAAAAGGCCTATGAGTAGGTAGATAAGATGAGAAAATGTTATTAATGTCTAACAAATGATCATAAAATAAAGTCAAGACTAAAAAAGCACATTAGTGTAGATACAAAATGGGAGTGATAAAGCAACTTCTAGGTCAATACTGAAATTTTAAAAGATAAAGAACTAAGTGTCTAGCTAAAAAATAAATATCTAGTTAAGAGATGATATAAAATAAGGTGCAAGTAGACAAAAGTCTCAAAGTTGAACATAAGAGAAAATGTTAAGGCAAGCTGGAACTAGAGCTAGTTTCCAAGGACGAGTGAGGGGAGTACAATCTAGGTTCTTCATTAGAATCATCAATAACCATGAAGGGGCCATTGCACCAACAAAGGATATCCTTTGAGTGGTAGGGGCTAGGAAGGCTTGTTGTATGATCCTAAGAGAGGCACAAGAGTGAGAAAACCTAACTCTCCTAACCAATGTTGTCAAACTTGGACTCTTTTAAGACTCGGTTTGCTTGTGACCCGACAAGACTCGGTGACTCTTATCAAAATCGACAAAGAGAACCTGGGCCAGATTTCCAGTCTGAGACCAAGACTCCCGAGTCTAGTGAGTCTCAGTTGATTCTGGCGGGTGGGAGTCTGCTAGAAGAGTCTTTGGGAGTCACTCATCCCAACGTTGAATCGGCGAGAGTCAGTTAGACTTGGGAGTCTAACAACACTGCTTCTAACAACCAAAGTTGTGGGGAAGAAACATCCCATAGAAGCTTAGTTGCTCGAGTAAACCTTGTAAGTTTTAAACCTGTGAAGTAAAGCAATGCATACAGATTGTTAAGAAAAACATAAATTAATCAATGGCTCATACATACAGTACACAAAGATTTATGCTGGAAACCATTAACCAGGAGAAAACCAACCTTCCTTGGTGCCGCACCTTTCAACTCTTCATTGTATTAATTTCACCATTCACAATACAATATATACAATATTTTAGGTATTTTGTAGCTACCAAAACTCTAATCCCTTAATCGAATCTAAAGCACCCACACACACACATGCAAAGAATATAACACATACCCAACATTCTCCCACTTGTTGTTTTCTTTGCATACATGGGTTCACAGGATTACATAGTCAACAATCTAGGGAAACAATGCCCATTGTTACTCTACACTAGGAGAACTTCTCTGTGCTCACAAACTTTGTCAATGAAACTGAAACATTCTTCAAAATGTCAACCTTTTCCAACAACACCTTCTTTTCTTCAACCATGTCTCTCACAAAGTGATATTGAACATCAATATGCTTTGTCTTCGAATGATAAGCAGGGTTCTTTGCTAGGAAGATTGCACTCTGGCTGTCGCAATCTAATCTCACTGCTTGTTGTACCAACACAATACCTGAACACAATCTCTATAACCATACTGCTTCCTTGTTTGCATGAGTGGCTGCCATGTATTCAACTTCTGTAGTTGAGACTGCCACTACAACTTGTCTTTTGCTCATCCAACTGATTGCTCCTCCAAATAGGTTAAACACATACCCACTTGTAGATCTTCTGTGATCCAGATCTCCAACTCAGTCTGCATCAACAAACCCATGTATGTCCAACACTCTATCCAATCCTGGTCTTCCTTGGTAGCACAATCCATAATTGGTAGTGCCACACAAATACCTGAAGACCTTCTTTACTGTTGTCTAATGCTCATTCCCTAGTTTTAACATATACCTACTCAAAACTCCCACTGCATGTGCAATGTCCGGTCTAGTACAGACCATTGCATACATCAAACTTCCAATTACACTGGCATATGAAACATGGGACATGTCCTCTTCTTCTTCATGTGTCTTGGAACACTGATCTATAAATAACTTTACACCTATAGGAATAGGAACCTTGACCGGTTTACTTCCATGCATATTAAACCTATGCAATATTGTCTCAACATATTTTCTCTGATTCAACTAGAGTTTCTTGTTTTCACGATCTCTTTTAATCTCCATTCCTAGAATGAAGTTAGCAACACTGAGATCCTTCATGTCAAATTTGGAGGATAGCTGCGATTTCACCTTCTTAATAACATCCATGTTATTTCCTACCAACAACATGTCATCAATATACAACACTACATAAATGAAGTGATTTCCAACCTGCTTGGAATATACACAGTGATCAACCCTGCTTCTCACAAATCCCAATCCCAGGATGTATGTGTCAAACTTTTGGTACCATATCCTAGGTGATTACTTCAGACCATATAGTGACTTCTTTAGCTTACAGACCAACTCTTTCTTTCCCTTCACTACAAAGCCTTGTGGATGCTTCATGTAGATTTCTTCTTCCAAATCCCCATGTAGGAATGTTCTCTTCACGTCCATCTGTTCCAATTCAAGATCAAAAGCAACAACAATAGATAAAAGAAATCTAATAGAACTTAACTTGGCAATAGGAGAAAAAATCTCACCAAAGTCAATTCCCTCTACCTGGGAATAACCTTTTTCTACTAACCGAGCTTTGTATTTCTCCACTTTTCCTTCTGGATTAAACTTATTATTAAATAATCGTTTGCTACCAACATATTTTCTTCCAGCTGGAAACTCAACTAGATCCCATGCTTGCTTCTTATCCAAGGCATCCATTTCTTCAACCATGTCCTTCTTCCAGAGTTTACTGGGTGATCAGTGTGCAGAGTACACAGGAGGAAATCCAAGCTCTATTGGATCAATTCATTGAGGGTTCAGTAGGAGTCATTGGGAGTTGTGGGCTTCCAATTTGGTGGTGGGATCTCGATACTGCAATTTTTGACATCTTGGAAGCCAATACAGATGAGATGGTCAGTTTTCACTTTTTGGAGTTTACTTTTGGGATGCTTAGGATTAGTTTCTTGGTGGAGTGGTCTTCTGAGGAGTTGTTTGAGTCTATGCATCTTATGATTGACTGGCTTATTAGAGGCAGTCATGGGGATTCTTGTGTTAGCACCTTGCAGATCAATGATATGCGTAGAGAGTGTTTCACGTCATACATGCCAGTTTGGGACGTTGGTGATTTTACCACTTATAGGCAGGTCCGAGAGAGGTTCGCAGGAAGAAACTTTGCGGACGATATGGGGGAGTGTACGACTTGTCAGCAGAGCAGGACAAGGCACACTCATCTAGCAGGGTTGATGTAGTCCTTGCCCATTTCTAAGCGAGAGTGGGAGAATATGTTGATAGTTTTCATCACAGGTGTGTCAAGGGCATACTGGGAAAATAGTATGCATGCAATGATTGAACAGTTCACGTACTTTCCAGTGATTTCTTTGGAGGTGAAAATTTTATCCAATGGAAAGATGTTTAGAGTCCATGAGTAGCTCGAAGTCATTACCAGTGAAAGAGAGAGACTTACTTTTCCGATATTCGAGATCGAGTATGGCAATAGATTTGTAGACCGCGACTTCACTTGGATGCATATGCAGGCCATTATTCATGGTGGTAGGTTCAACCCTTACTGGTATTTCATCTTGGAGTTTCAGGAGAGGAGGATGCAAACTGGACATGATTGTTGGACGATTATGATTAGAGTCGCGTAGTGTCAGCATGGTGGTCCCTTTCTAAGATTATCTTGGGACGTCAGGATTTCAGTATTAGACTGTTCAGCAACTGACATAGAGGAGAGGATCAGTTTTTTCTTTTCATGAGAATGGTTCCCTAGTAGGGCAGTGCTTCAAGGGGTTGATCCAGTTGTTGTAGTATCGAGTTGTTCTACTTATCGATAGTATTTAGGAGGTTTCGTATGTCAGTACCCTATCGGATCACACATTGAGCAGAGGATGCTTCACATCCTCCAAGTTGTTTGGGAACCTGGTATCATTTTCATTTTTAGTCTGGTTCCACTGATGGAGCGTCATGTTGTGGTCGCATTTCTTGAGGACAAGCAATATTTGGGAAGGGAGGACTGTAATGTCCCCATTTTTGGATTCCCCTACTCCAAAGTCAGAGGCGACCTTGTGAGTTTATGTCACCCTGGCCAGAGGAGTAAAATGATGTTAATAGTGAGCTCGTGCAATTTGGAGGAACTATATGGGGGTTGTTATCCCCCACTTTTAGGGATAACTAGGAGATCATGTCTTGAGGCCCACAGGTCCCAGACATGGAGTATCGAGAGTCGGATCGACTTTAGCATGGCCCTAGAGGGCCCATCTTTTCTCCCTTTCAGTGCCTCTACTTTGTCAGTAGCAACAACATCCATCACCATCGACTTGTTCTTGTGTCAGAGGTGGTTCTTTCTCCATGAGGTAACGAGTCTGGGTATCATGGTATGTGTCACTTTGATCATAACAACCTTTGAATATGTGCATTTAATTCCTTTTGTTTCTAACAAATGCTTGGATCTTATATTTTCCCACTTGACCATGTCTGGGGGGATTGACAGGATGCCCTAGTAAGCCTATGTCCGTAGGTTTTGGTTTGCCACTAGAGGGGATTTCTGAAAATCCATCATCCACTCCCATCATAACACCACTTGTTCATCTTGCTTCCCGCTCACCTATCCCATTACACTTGTCTGGGCACTGGGTTGACCTATTTTCAGGATTGCACCTTATCTCGTGGGAAGAAGGGGCTAAAGGCCCAGAAGGTAAAAGCAAGCTAGCAAAAGACAAAAGCCTAATAATAAAACCTCAAGATGCTTCGCCCAGGGATCCCCGAGAAAGCAATAAAAGGATTCTCAGAAAGAAACAAGCCGTAAAAATAATAAAACAAGACCTAGTCAGAGGATAGGGGGTCTCATTGTCCACAATCATGCCCCTGAAATAAGAGAGATCCTAAAGCTTACATCTTCTTTCAATTTTGAGCATGAGATTCAAAAGATCAGAATCCCTATGCCCCTCACTGAGCTAATTAAACATGGAGAATTTAAAAAACGCTTCTCTGAGCTTTTACAGTCTGAAGCTTCATGCCTTCCCACAGATTCCATAAACCTCCAAGACGAAAAGCCAGCAGTTGTCCTAGGTCCCATGGTAGAAGATAGAGATGATTCATCCCCTCCCTTCTACACCTCCCTGAACATACATGATAAAGTGTTGCACAACTGCTTGATGGATTCAGGGGCTTCTCACAACCTCATGCCCAAAACTGTCATGGAAGAGTTAGGACTAGAAGTCACCCGAGCCTACCATGACCTCTATTCTTTTGACTCCAGGAGAGTTCAGTGTCTTGGAGTTATTAAAGACCTGGTTGTAACCTTGTTTCAACTACCTGTGAAAAGTGTAGTCATGGATATCGTAGTAGCTGATGTCCCCCCCAAGTTTGGTATGTTGTTATCAAGATCTTGGATAAAAAGACCGGGGCGAACCTTGCAGATGGACCTCACATATGCTACTATCCCAGTGTTTGGAGGAGAGCATAGAAGACTATACAGGGAAGCCCAATTGGCCTATATAATCAGTGATGAGGCCAACCCTACCAACCATCCCATTTTCGCCTTGGACACTGATTTAGGCTCTAGTTTACTACAGCTCACCCATGCCCCCGAGCCCCCTCTCAAACTCAGAAATCAGCCCACTGTTTCCCCTGAATTTCCTCCCTCCATCACCCCAATCTGGAAAATGTTTTTTGATGGAGCCTGTTCCCGAGAAGGTGCTGGAGCTGGGGTGGTTTTTGTGCCCCCTGTTCAGGAAACCATATCTCTGTCATACAAATTAGAATTCGAAGTTACCAACAATGTGGCAGAGTATGAAGCTCTTAGCCTGGGATTAAAAGCCGCAAGGGAAATGGGAATTCAAGAGGTAGTAGTGTTCGGAGATGCCGAGTTGGTAATCCAGCAGATCAGAAGCGCTCATCAGGCCAAGCATCCTCGACTCAAGAGTTATAGAAATGAGGTATGGGACCTAATTAACACTTTCTTCTCAGCGTTTAACATTTCTTTCATCCCAAGAGAAGAGAACACAGTGGCAGATTCCTTGGCTGCATCAGCAAGCAATTTCAAAGTACCCCTGCCGCCCAAGCTTAGGTATGATGTAGAAGTAAAATACAGGCCCTCCATACCTGACAATGTCAAGCATTGGAAGGTGTTTGAGGATGATCTTGAGATCAAGAAGTTCTTGGAGACTATCGAAGAATTTTCAGAAATGCATATCGACCAAGATTTCGCCTCTGAGGAAGGGCTTGATGGGGGTGAGTTGCTGAGTAAAATAGCAAAGCATGACATTATTCAGTTGCCTAGCAATCACATTCCGAGGGGACTGGTCCCATTAGAGAGATTGTTCGATGGGAACGACGTGGCAGTAAAGGGTAGAGTTTTAGGTGATGATGCTGACACAACTGAGTGCAACATTGGCACACCAGAAGAGCCTAAGTTTGTCAAGTTGTCAAAGAATTTGACCAAGGAGCAGAGGGTTGAATATACTGAGTTGCTGAGAGAGTTTGCTGATGTGTTTGCATGGACCTACGAAGACCTCAATACATATGACACATCATTCATTGA
>JASDQU011376983.1:31394-42596 GCA_032191745.1 Picea mariana
AGGTACATCATCAGTGGCTTTGTCTTCCTGACTATCTCTCTTGGGCAGCAATCTGTGGAAGGGGTTTCCCTTGACTTGGCCTTTTACCTTTAGCCCTTCTTTGAACCAGATTGCCCTTAGGGACGTCTCCCTTGGACTTGCCCTCCTAAATAGAAAGATCCCCCCATCGAGGTGACAGTGGGTGGGGAAGCTCCTGTTACGCCGGTTTTCAAGCCCTGACTCAAGCCTTTGGACCTATCCTACAAACCGTGCGATAACAGTTACCATTTGTACTTCTAGTTATCTTTGCTTTTATTGGCTGATTATCCGAACTTTCTGATCGGTGGTGACTTGTGAGGGGGGGAAACTTCTACTTAGCCATTTAGCCTTTGCCTCCTCAAAACCCCAAGTCACCGGGGACGTCTCCCTTGGGCCTACCACCCTAAACAGAAAGAGTTATCCTATTGAGGTGACAGTGGTAGGATAGACTCAGTTTCGCCAATTTTCCTTTCTTCCATCCATCCTTTACTCCAACTACAAACTGTGCAATAACATTTTGGCGCCACTGTCGGGGAACACTGAATCAATTCTCCTCAAAGAAGACACTTTTTCGGTAAGCCTTTCCTCAAAGAATCCTTATCTTACAAGCTTACCTGGCGACTCCACTGACGGTGATTCCCTTATCTCTTTGATAATTTCAAGGAAATTATCTGGCGACTTCACTGATGACGAAGCCAACTATGACTTCTCAATGGGACCCAGAAAACTTCGCACCTTTGGACATGAGTAAAATCCCGAGATACCCTCGACAAATGCCCCCGAAGTACGAAAAGTGGCTCTCTAGATTCACAGGTAGTGATGGGGAAAGAGCCGACTATCACATGAGTGATTTTTGGGATTTCTTTCAACTCCGTCCTGTCAGTGATGATGCTGAAGATTTGGTGATGAAACTTTTTTCTACCACTCTTCACGGGAATGCTAGAAAATGGTATGATGATCTCCCTGTAGCTAGCATCGCTTCTATGGACCAGTTAGAAGAGACCTTTCTCAAAAGGTGGGGTATGAAATTGGAAGATATCCAAACATCGCTAAAAGAACTCGAGTATGCAAAACAAACTGAAAATGAGACTGTCAGGGATTTCCAGGATAGGTTTAACCGATTGCTATATCAGATTCCTGGAAACCATCATCCTGAAGACACGTACCTTCTATACCTCTTTACCAATGCACTCTTGGTACATTTGGGGTTCCTCCTACGTAAGAAGAGGCCAATAACACTCAACGAAGCTTATAACATGGCAATGCGAATCGAGGTAAATCTCTCCTTGTCCAAGGGAAAACACATTTTCTCCCTAAGGACCAAAATCAGTGACCCTAAACGTACCCCAGACAATCTTAGTTTGGAAAGGTTAGTTTCCCTTAAAATATTTACTGTTAATTTCCAAAAAGAAAGGGAACAAACCATAGACCAACAAGAGGTTGAGGAGAAGGATCTTGAAGGTGTTTCCCAATCCTATGATGAAGAGCAAGAGATTACTCATTCTTCTATCGAGAATAATGAATACGTGGCTAAAGAGCAAGAGCCTGAAGACATCAAGCACGATGATGAAGTATTGATTATTTCTCCTCCCTCTGATGAAGCCATCCAAGAGCCTATTTCTCCTACACAAGAAGAAGAGAGTGAGGTTAGTCATCTTGACAATGCCTTGTGTTATGATTCAGAGAAGGAAGAAGAAATAAAATCCTCGAACGAAGAGTCGTCTAGTTGTACAATTAAAGATGTAGGAACAAATCATGAGGATGAAACAATGATGCATGTTGAAAACACCCAAGTCCTCGAAGCTCCTGCACAAGAAGAAACAAACACAGTCAGTTACCCTCCTCTCCAACATTTTGATGATTCTCTACTTTGTGATTTGGGAAATGAGGAGGAGATGGATGAACCCTTGAATATTTTGAATCCTGCATGTTATGACACAGATAGTGACATAGTTGATATTGATGAGTTCATACATGTTGGAAGACGTAAATGGGATGTAGTTGGTTATGATATGGACCCCATTTACGACATTGAAAATCATTTCCAAGTGTTGCCTTCCCAACAGATTACTTTTGATTTTGACAAGTGGCAACAAGGAGATGAGATTTTTACCAATGCTTTCCAAACACCCAAGGTTGACCTAGTCCCTTATTTTCCTCATGATTTCTGGTCATACCTTGAGGATCTTGATGGATACTCCTCTGAGCACTTGGATTCATTTCGTGAAGAAAATTATCAACCACCGTTGTGCTCAGGTCTTGATAGGAGTAACGACATTGTTTTCCTAAAGAAGAATCCTTGTGACAACTTTCTACAGCCACCTCCGATTAATTTACTTTGTTGTGTCTCTAGAGGTGTAGTTGGGAGATATGTCTCTGTATTGAGTTTTCTCTACGACAAACCCTGCAGTCCAAGGGTTGGTTGAATACTACAAGAATAAGTTTGTCATCTCAACTTTTCAACTTTCCCTTAAGAGTTTTCCAGACATCTACTAGATCCTTGTAAATCCCTCCCAGGGTTTCAGATTGTGAGAACGTCCTAAGTAGCCAGCTTGCAAACCTTTTGAGTCAGTTTTTTGAACCTTTGATTTTTCACGATCCCTTCCTAAAGTGGATTGAGCACTTTCCTCAGAGAATGACTTGGCATGATTTTATCCCTCCCACCCTCCTGCATGAGTTAGACTTTATTATTTCCAACGATATGGTACATTCTCTAACCCATGTTATTTTTGTTCTTGACTTATCACTGTTTTGGTTTATGATGAAGCACAAAGGTAGGTATTATGGGACATTGTTGGATTGGTTTCACTGGTCGTTTGACTACACCTAACATCCAGCCAATAGGTGAGTGCAGGTAAGTAGGTAGGCATTTGCATTCATTGTATATTCCATTGCATTGCATGCTAGAGTAGTTTGCTTTCACATTTGTACATATGATTTCTTTTGGTTTCATATATATGAGTTGGGGGTGATATCACCGCCCCAAATGATTACTAATAGTTTCTGTTTAGATCAAACAGGTTACAGGTTATGCCATAGATGTTGAGGTTCTCATGCGTTCTACGATGAGCACATGTCCCTGAGTTGGGGCCAGATGTTATCCCCCACTTTAGGGATAACTCAGGAGATTATGTCTTGAGGCCCACAGGTCTTAGACATGGAGTACCAAGAGCCAGATCGACTAGAGCATGGCCTTGGAGGGCCCCATCATTTCTTCCTTTCAGCGCCTCCACTTTGTCGGCAGCAACAACATCCATCACCTCGGCTTGGTCCTGTAGCAGAGATAGATCTTGCTCCATGAGGTAATGACTCTGGGTATCATGGTATGTGTCACTTTGATCCTCAAAACCTTTGAATATGTGCATTTAGTTATTTTTGTTTCTAACGTGTGCCTAGATCTTATACTTATCCACTTGACCATGTCTGGGGGGAATGACAGGATGCCCTAGTAAGCTTGTGCCCATAGATTTTGAGTTGCCAATGGGGGGATTCATGAAAAGTCATCGTCCACTCCCATCGTCGTCATGAAAAGCCATCACGCAGTTTGTAGTTAGGATAAACAACAAAAGGATAGAAGTCAAACTAGCGTAACTGAACCAATCCCACCCAATGTCACCTCGATGGGAGAGTTATTTCTGTTTAGGGATGTAAGTCCCAGGGGAGACGTCCCTGGTGACCTGGCGTTTTGAGAAGGCAAAGGATTGCAAGACAAAGGTAAATTTCCCCCCTTCACAAGTCACCACCGAGCAGATAGTCCAACTAACAGCCAATAAAGAGAAGTATAACCCAAAAGAATGAGATGCACCTGCCTGAGACAACGCAACAAGAAACAGATATATGCAAGCTTGCTCACTTGGTTAGTACCTCATGTAATTGATGACAATCTGCTACGTATATATATAGGCAATTGAATAATAAATATTGACGAAGTCAATGTTTATAAAATAGCAATGATATACAATGTCACTTCTTCAATATATGTTTAAGAAAACGTGGCATTCAATGTAACAATCAACACTTCATTCTAGTAATGCCTTTAAACAACCATTCAATTGCTCATAAGTAGGACGATAGCTGCACAATGATGTTGATAGCAAGAGATGACGGCAGCATTTAGTTAGTAGGGTTAGTTCTAGGCTAGGGTTAGAATAGTTAGGGTTTTATTTCAAAGTATTGAGAGTGGTTTTGATCACAGTACTCACAAGCTTGGTCTTAGATCAGTGCGTTTCTAGGGTTAATGGAGTCAAAAGGGGGACGCAGAAGCTGAAGGATCAAGGAGGATAGTAAGGCTAAGGACGAGAGAGTCAAGCCTTGAGGTGTTGCTATGGCAAGGCCTCAAGGACAAAACCCTAGGGGAGAGAGGCTCACTTTGGTGTAGGGGAACTAGGCCTCAGTGCTCTCTCCTCCTTCCTTAACTCAACGGCAAAAACAACTAGCAAAGAAAATGGCATAAGACTAAGAAAAGGTAATCTGCAAGGAAACGTGTTGCTATAGCAAGGCTTTACCAGCAAACCCTAGAAAATTGGCTCATGAAGGTGTAGGGAGACTAGGCCTTGATGCGTCTTCTTCTTCTTAGCTCAGAAAAGTAAAACGGCTAGCAAAATGAAGAGGGGGAAAAGAGTGTAGCTAAGGCTAGGCTCTTTCTTTCTTCAAATAATGGCTGGAAGATCTTGACGGGGACATGAGACAAGGACCTTCTATGTGTGCTTGTCCCCTAGGGTTTAAACCAGCAAATTATAACCATAATTGCAAGAGAAATAACACTACAACCATTCATTCAAGAAGTTTTGCAGAAATTTACTTACATTTAACCAAGAAATCAAGTAGTAAACCCTAGTTGTAACACCTTCCACCAAGATAAATGCCAAAAATGCCAATAAAAGACTTCCTTCAACAAGTGTGCGTCACAATTTCAGCCAAGAACCTCAAGTATAGCGCAAATTTCAGACCTCACAAATGAGTGAGTCAAAGATGATGAAAAAATGAGAGTAAAAACCCTCAATTTATACAGTACCATGACCTAATTTCACTTTTAGGTCATAAAAAGGCCGACAAGGCCAAAACACTAAAAATCATACTATTTTACATTACATGTTCAAAATTAAAACCTAATCAAGCTAAAGAGAGACGTCATGCCCCTTTTAGGGTGACGTTAGACCCTTCTAGGGCAAATGCAGCATCCTAGAGAAAAATGTTAGCCCTCCTTGGGCTTCTCCAACCTGCCAAATGTGCTAACACTGCCAAATTTGCCTCCCAAGACGTCCACAAGGCTGGATGATGTCATGATCATCATGGGTGACGTCCTGGGCCTTTCCAGGGTCAACGTACTAGTGGAGGGGGCACAACCCCCCTAGTTCAAGCTCTGTCAGGGTGCCTCCGGTGGAACGTCCTCCTCTTCTTTGGTGCAAAGCCTCTGACCATCCCTGTCCTGTCACTACCCCCTGATGGGGTCTCAACATTCATCTGTTGGGCTCTTCAGCCCCATGGAGGTTCGAACTGATCATCTCCCCATATGTACCAGTCCAATATGGTACCTGTCCGTCGGGCATGATCCTGCACATCAACAGCTATGCCCTCCATGGGCTCATAAGTCACAGGGATCATAATAATGTCAATCACATCTCATCATCAATTTTATTAAACATGTGCATAAATCCCTACTATCACAGTTAAAAGCTCAAAGATATTATACAAGCCTGCAATTCGAATTTGGAGAAAGTGACAGGGTGTCCTATTGGGCTAGTGTCCACTAGAAGAGGAAAGTTTCTACAAGAGACCTCATCTGAGCCATGCAAGTGGGTGATGTGGATAAGGGATGTCCAGGCAAGTGGGTGTAATGAGAGTAAAGGGTGCAAATCTTTACCTGTGGGTGCCTTTGTAGAAGGCGAGCTGCACCTGTCCTAGATGCAATTTTTTCCAAGCCCATTTATGCCTTTTATTCTTTATTCTTTTTTCTTTATTGCTTTTTTCTTCAAGAGGATAATCAGGGGACACTGCCCTGGCGTGGTGACCATTGGTGACAGCGTTACCCACAAGTACTTTCACAGAAATGAGAAGGTTGGCTCATGATGAGACCCCCTTTCCCTTGGCCATGCAACCAAGGGTCACTACCCTAGCATGGTAACCAATTGGTGGTAATGTCATACTGCTAGGTACCCATGGACCTAATAGGCTGGCTCATGATGAGACCCCCTATCCTCTGACTAGGTCTTGTTTTATTATTTTTGCGGGTCCCTCTTGTTTCTTGTTGAGAAGCCTTTTATTGCTTTCTCGAGGATCCCTGGGCGAAGCATCTCGAGGTTTTATTCTAAGGCTTTTATCTTTTGCCAACTTGCTTTTACCTTCTGGGCCTTTAGCCCCTTCTTCCCACTAGGTAAAGTGCAATCCTCAAATGATAGGTCAACCCAGTGCCCGAACAAGTGTAATGGGATAGGTGAGTGGGAAGCAAGATGAAAAAGTGGTGCTATGACGGGAGCGGACGATGGCTTTTTAGAAATCCCCCCAATGGCAAACCAAAACCTACGGACACAGGCTTACTAGGGCATCCTGTCATTCCCCCCAGACATGGTCAAGTGGGCAAGCATAAGATCCAAGCATTTGTTAGAAACAAAAGGAATTAAATGCACATATTCAAGGGTTTTAATGATCAAAGTGACACATACCATGATACCCAGACTCATTACCTCATGGAGCAAGAACCATCTCTGACACAAGACCAAGCCGATGGTGATGGATGTTGTTGCTGCTGGCAGGGTAGAGGTGTTGAAAGTGAGAAAAGATGGGCCCTCCAGGGCCATGCTAAAGTCGATCTAGCTCTCGGTACTCCATGTATAGGACCTGTGGGCCTCGAGACATGATCTCCTAGTTATCCCTAAAAGTGGGGGATAACATCTGGCTCCAACTCGAGGACATGTGCTCACCGTAGAGCGCATGAGAACCTCATCATCTCTAGCATAGCCTGCGTACTTGCTTGATCTCAATAACAGACATCAGTAACAAAATGGGGTGGTGATACCACCCCAGCATATATATAAGAAACTTGAAAAACACAATCATAAATGTGAATGTAAAGCAAACTAACATGCAATGCAAATGGTATAATACATGAATGCAAAAATGCCTACCTACATATTTGCACTTACCTGTGAAGTCAGGTTCCCCCACCTTGGTTGGGTTTCAGGAAACGCCCGTTGATTGATAATGGACGCCTTCTTCCTTCCAAAGTGGACAAATAATAAGAGTCTTCAACTGATTCTCTTCCAACTTTGAAATGTCCGAGCCACGATTGAGTACTTCCTTTGACATTGGTTGGCTCTCCCTTCTGGGTATCCCACATCCAAACTATATCCCCTTCTTTGTACTTCCTGATCTTGTATTTGGTTGTTTCTTGAACGACCCTGGTGTATTGTGCAGAGGGAGGGGGGTTGGGATTCTACTATGAACACCTCTTGCTGGGACGGATGAATCTGTACATCGTCTTTTGGTTTTTTTAGTATCTTCACAATCTCGGTTTTCTTGTCTTTGAATTCGTCTAGGAGTTGTTGGTATTCCTCTTTCTTAGGCCATTGGATCTTTTCAAAGTCTTCTTCTGTTGCAAAAGGCATATCATTCGGAGAATACTTAAGAAGAGTTTGTATGATTTTGTTATCAGCTTTGTCATTTTTTATGGAGTCACTATGCTCATGCACATGAGTTGTAGTTACAAGTACATTCGGGAGACGACCAATACTTCCATCTTTCAAGGGTATATTCACATAAGTGAGGTCCATCTCAAGAGTACCGCCTAATTCCGAGGCAAACTTCCTAGACAATAACATCCCCATACATCTGGGACGTCTACGACCACTATGTCCATGTGGATGATCTTCTCGAGGTAATCTTTAAGGCAAACTTGGACATTCTCGATCACCCCATGTGTGGGTATGGCTTTAGAATCAAAGCCACATACATTCCTGTAAGGTCGTGTGACTTTCAACCCTAATTGTTGCATGATCTTAAGGGACATCATGTTAGCACCAGCCCCTGTATCCAGCATGCAGTTGTTGAGGCTTTTGTTGTTCATTATTAAGGTCATGAAGAAGGGAGGATGTTCACCGTATTGGACCCTGAAATGATCAGCCTGCAACATGATAGGAGGGTCCATAGGTCCATCTGATCCTTGAAAAAAGTTGTCGAACCGTTCTTTGACAGATGGCACCTTAATGACTTCTTTCAGGGGAATGGTTACATGCATCTTGGATAGCGCCCCTTCAAAGTCAAAGTTCAAGTCAACCCTTTCAGCCTTGGATGTTTTAGGAAGAAGTATATCCAAAGGTGGGTTTTTTGCTTGGGTTACTGAAGGAATAGTAGAGGAGGGTTGGCCCAACTTTTTTCTTCTATACACCTAGAACTCTTGTTTTTTCAACTTCTCTTTTGATTCCTGGTCTAGGTTGTTTATTATTGCCATTCTAGCCAACCTGGCTGCTTCCTTCATGCCCTCCTGATGTCCTTCAACGGTGATTTTTTTTTAGGGCCCTCCATGATATGCCCTATATTGTTCACTTGTTGGTGGCCATCATTGTTATAAGGACATTCATGTTCCCAATGTGCTTCACTGCATTGCAAACACCAAGGGTTTTCATCCACGACATTGGTAGGAGCTAAGGTGTTTGGAACCTCTTGATCATTCTTTGGTTTATAGAATCGGTTCCCTTTTTGAAATTGGCCTTTATACGGAATCCTAGGTGCTTGGCTCTAGGATCTTTCCAAGTTGACAACTCTACTCATCATTAGCTCTTGATTTTTTATGATGCCATCCATGGAGGCTTGTAATTTTGCCATACCGACGCATAGGTCTGAAGTAGGCTTGGTATTGTGGACTATCTTTGGTGTGGTGTCCATTTTCCCCCTTGGATTTGTGAAAGGCTCAATCTTAGATGAAAGGAGGTTGCCCTCAATTTTAGTAGCCAGCTCTTGAGCTTCCTGGATTGATTGGGGGTTTTTTTCCCTGAGAAGATACCCTAGTTGGCCATTAAAGGACTTGGTGTAAATATGGACAAGGTAATCACCCTTTGGGTGATGGCTTGCAGGGATCTTTTGCAACAAAGTTTCGAACCTAGTATGGAATTCCCAAATAGATTCATTCTCATGCTTCCAAAGGGAGTTCAACCTAGTAAGGAGCATGTTGGGGTCCTCTTTGATACTCCATCTCTTGAGAAAAGCTTCTTCTAGTTTGTCCATGGTTTTAATACCACCATCGGGAAGGCTTAGGTACCAACACCTTGAAGCATCAAGGAGTGTAGCGGAGAACAACTTCATGACTAAATCTTCAGCATCATCACTAACGGGATGAAGCTGAAAAAATGCCCAAAAATTGCTCATGTGCTCTTTGGCACTGATTGCATCAGTACCGGTAAATTTAGGCAACCACTTTTCATACTTGGGTGGCATTTGCCTAGAAGAGCCTGGTATGGTTGACATGTCTAGTGGTCTGAAAAGAGTAGATGACCATTGTCTTTGGTTATTAGGCGGGTTCGTAGTATTGGTCTGAGTTCCTGAACTAGACATGGTTGTCAAAGGAAGACTCCCTCCAAAAGTGATTTTACAACAAGAGATTTTCAGGGAGGCTTTCTTCTAAAGGACAGAGGAGGATTATTGAACCTCCTTGTGGTTTGTGGAGTCACCAGATAATTTACTTGAAACTATCAAAGGGTAAGGGAAAACACCCAAGGTGGAGTCGTCATGTAAGCTTGTAAGAATAAGAGGCAAGGCTTACCGAAAATGTGTCATCTGAGGAAGGTTTGACTCAGTGTTCCCACGGCGCCAAAATGTTATCTCGCAGTTTGTAGTTAGGATAAAATACAGAAGGATAGAAGTCAAACTGGAGTAACTGAACCAATCCCACCCAATGTCACCTTGATGGGAGAGTTCTTTCTGTTTAGGGAGGTAAGTCCCAGGGGAGACGTCCCTGGTGACCTAGTGTTTTGAGAAGGCAAAGGATTGCAAGACAAAGGTAAATTTCCCCCCTTCACAAGTCACCACCGAGCAGATAGTCCAGCTAACAGCCAATAAAGAGAAGTATAACCCAAAAGAATGAGATGCACCTGCCTGAGACAACGCAACAAGAAACAGATATATGCAAGCTTGCTCACTTGGTTAGTACCTCATGTAATTGATGACTATCTGCTACGTATATATATAGGCAATTGAATAATAAATATTGACGAAGTCAATGTTTATAAAATAGCAATGATATACAATGTCACTTCTTCAATAAATGTTTAAGAAAACGTGGCATTCAATGTAACAATCAACACTTCATTCTAGTAATGCCTTTAAACAACCATTCAATTTCTCATAAGTAGGACGATAGTTGCACAATGATGTTGATAGCAAGAGATGACGACAGCATTTAGTTAGTAGGGTTAGTTCTAGGCTAGGGTTAGAATAGTTAGGGTTTTATTTCAAAGTATTGAGAGTGGTTTTGATCATAGTACTCACAAGCTTGGTCTTAGATCAGTGCGTTTCTAGGGTTCATGCAGTCAAAAGGGGGACACAAGAGCTGAAGGATCCAGGAGGATAGTAAGGCTAAGGACGGGAGAGTCAAGCCTTGAGGTGTTGCTATGGCAAGGCCTCAAGGACAAAACCCTAGGGGAGAGAGGCTCACTTTGGTGTAGGGGAACTATGCCTCAGTGCTCTCTCCTCCTTCCTTAACTCAACAGCAATAACGGCTAGCACAGAAAATGGCATAAGACTAAGACAAGAGAATCTGCAAGGCAACGTGTTGCTATAACAAGGCTTTACCAGCAAACCCTAGAAAATCGGCTCATCAAGGTGTAGGGGGACTAGGCCCTGATGCGTCTTCTTCTTCTTAGCTCAGAAAAGTAAAACGGCTAGCAAAATGAAGAGGGGGAAAAGAGTGTAGCTAAGACTAGGCTCTTTCTTTCTTCAAATAATGGCTGGAAAATCTTGACAAGGACATGAGACAAGGACCTTCTATGTGTGCTTGTCCCCTAGGGTTTAAACTAGCGAATTATAACCATAAATGCAAGAGAAATAACACTACAACCATTCATTCAAGAAGTTTTGCAGAAATTTACTTACATTTAACCAAGAAATCAAGTAGCAAACCCTAGTTGTAACACCTTCCACCAAGATAAATGCCAAAAATGCCAATAAAAGACTTCCTTCAACAAGTGCGCCTCA
>JASDQU011376984.1:15992-26786 GCA_032191745.1 Picea mariana
TGACTAATGCTCATAAATGAAGCTTTCCAAATGCAAGGAATATACCTCCATGAATCATTTAGACAATTCTATATTACATTTATAAGTCACACATATGGCTTTAAAATACTCCATGATATTTATAGAGAAAGAATCTTGGAAGAAATAAAATAAAGACACTAAAAAATTTCAACCTTGTGCTCAGTTCGGAAATACAAGCATAAAGCCTTGAGAAAATAGTGTAGAGGAAGAAGAAGCAAGAAAATGGATATCTCTACTTTTTTATCAGAGACTTGGTTGCATGTTGATGGTTGAACCTTTTATATTATGATCATTTGATTTCCCTCCAACACTTTCTTTGATGGTGCTCTGTCTCTTTTAAAATCTGCTTCCAATGCTTCTGAAGTAGTTAGGGTTTTGGTCTTTCTAGGAACTTCCACACACTTCCTTTTTGGAGAAACCACTTTAATTAATGATTCATTGAAGTATTATTAATGAATTTATGTCATTCAAATTTGTGCATTGAAGTGGGGCCCAATTCATCTTTAATGAGAAATCATTTAATAAAACTTTTATTTTCAAATTTTCAAATTGATGCCTTTTTAAAAGGTGTATTGTGTTTTGATTTTTTTAGCATGATAAGTATCTTCTCAGCCATGGAAATGATTCTAAAAGTTATATTCATCATCCTAGATTTCCAACGAGTCCTCCTGATCAAAATTTGGAGTTCTGGATCTCGGGTTACAAGCTTAGGAAGTTGAGGTTCCAAGTAGATTTACTATCAAATCAAGAAAATAGAGCTTATTGTTCATTCAATTTATGGGAGATCTATGTCCAACTTCATCTCTTGAAACCATATTGTTCCTTGTCGAATTAAATTTCGAACTAGGTATAGTTTGTCCAAATCGGAGGTCAGGAACTCAAGATATGAGTTCAAGAAGTTGGAGACTCAACCACTATCCATCGAATTCGTGGATCATTCTCATCCATTGATTTGAATTCCACCTATTTAAATCAAATCCCACATGCAATGTGGAGATGAAGATTTTATTCTTTATAATGACTATTCCTCCTTTATATCCATGTGTGAAATAAATGAATTATGGAAGACTTGGTGAAGTGCTCGTGCCTTAGGAATTTCCATGACTTAGTAATAATTTTGATGGCCCACTTGCCCAGTCATCACCCAGTAAGCATCCTTGTCATCTCCTCGTCAGCTTCCAATTAGCATATGTGTCTAGGTCCATGTCACTGCCACTTTTCATTTGTGGGTAGGTCTAGCTCGGTGCCATGTGTCACGATACGATTACTCGTCATTCCTGCCACATGTCTTGATGTAATAGATGGCGTAAAACTTAGGAAAAATTTTAAGTATGGGAGAGGTCATTGGGGTGGACGAGAGGAGAGGAAGTATGGAGAGTTGGTAGAGTATGGCAGGTAGTGAGAGTTGCAATTTGGTGAGAGATATGGAGAGATAAGGAGGGGAAAGGGAATACAAAAATAAACTAAGTATAAAATATGGATTGGTCGGATGGGTGTGAGGGTAGAGTGGAGTGATACTAAAATCATCGCGGACCTGTGGATCCATGGTGAGAACTCAAGAAATTGAATAAGTATCAGTGTAATAGAGTATAGGAAGGAGTGGAATACAAGACTAAGAAATAAGAATAAGTATAGGTGCAAATTGAAGGCGGTGGAACACGAGGGTGTGATTTGGAGGCCACGGAAGTATAACAAGAATTGAGAATGGGTTATGAACCCGTGAAAAATGAGAGAAATGACTAAAGGAATATGAGAAAAATGGAAAGAAATGGATAAGTGTGGAAATGGATAAGAGATATAAGGTGAGTGAAATGACTAGGTGAGGAAAATACTTAGTCAAAAATTTTAAAATGGACAAGGCACAACACTTAGAAAAAAAATTCTTCTTCTTCAAGGCTCTTCTTGCATGAGTATCTTAGGCATTCAAACTATGGGTTGCATACATGAAAAACTTGACTAACATCTTCGTACACATCACTTTAGCACATAACCAACGTCACCATCATACTCCTCTTGGAAAACTGATAAAAATGAGTATAAACACTCTATGCTTCTCTCAAATAGATATGTGGCATGAAAAACGATGCAAGCATGAAATATAAAATATCTCCTTCCACCTCTTAGCACGAATTTCTATGCAAGGTGCTCTTGGAACGAATTCTCATTGTCTGCATTGGTTCATTTGTTGGGTTTATATAGGGATAGGTTGGGCACCCAACCCCCCTTTATGTCTAGTTTCATTTGCTACAACTTAAATATATATTTGTTTGTTAGTTATAACAAGCGGTGCATATGGTGCAACGGTTTGAGTTTATAGTTAAGACATTGGAATATTTTGGAATATTCCCCTAGAGGTCATGGGTTCTATTCCTACCAAGCCCAACAACTTTTGATCCATAACCCTCCTTAATCTTTTCGAAGGTGCCACGTGGCACCAACTGGTTGTTTCACGTGTTGTGTGGTTGCCAAGACACCTGCCCAGTTACCATACGATCGCCATATCACGTGCCACGTCAGCTTGATTTTACATGTATGGATATGCTACTTAGATGCCATGTCACTGTATGGCCTACCACGTGGCACCCTTTCAGTGGTGCCACGTGGACCGTACAGATGTGATGCAGCCCCCCTCCCCTCCTGGGGTTCTGCGACCTCCCAGTCTAGGATATTTCTTTCTTCTAAGTCGAATTGACTCTTCAAGCTCCTGATTGAACCCAAATCAATTATACATAGGCCCCTTTTCCTTCTGTGTGTAGGTTCTATCAGACCCTTGAGATACTCCTACGTGCTTCCAAAACACTAAGGTTCAAACGCTAGCTCCTTCTGCGATTAGCCCCTTCTTCATATGGCCCCGGGTTGTGTCCTTGCGCAAACACATGATTGCGAGCGTGGGCAAGAGTGGTTTTAGACCAACCCGCTTTTCGCCCCACAATTCACCTCCAGCTGCCATGTATCCCTTTGTTAAAACTGTGGTTGAAATTGCGGCCCGCTCAAGGAAAATTAACGTCTGAGCATGTCTTGGTCCCGCAATCCTTCCCGTCTGTCGATCTCTCGCTTTCATCGATGATTTGTGATAAACGAATGCTATTGAATCCCATTTCCTACCTTCTTCTTCCTCCTTCCATGCACGATCCCAAATATCCATGATCTGTCAACACGTAGCTCCCTTCCAAATCAACGGTTGTGGATGATTCCGGCTTTTCGACCTTCGGGAGTTTTGACTCTCAAACTTTCACTTCCTATGTATGGAAATCTTCCGGAGTGGAATATCTTTTGACACCTGTCCCTTGAATATACGACCCTGATATCCTCCACGAGTCTGGCCTTCAAGACTTTCAAGTCTCAATTTCCCGTTCCTTCCAGAGATATTTCTCTGAAACGATAGATCGTCTACCACGCGTCCTCCTAAATTGACGGCTCTACTCCCACCTCAAGACTTTGGCCTCCTCAACTAGATTGATGGTCCTTCCGCTCCCTCCTTGATCAACGATCGAGAATTCTCTGGGTCTTCGGACCTTTTCCTCCTCCACTTTCCTCCAGAGTTCTGGATCCGGCGCTACGTGTCCACCTTCACTTTGATGGATCTCATATTTTTCGGGACTTCGACCTTCGGGATTATTGAATCTCAACAAACACAAACCTCCAGAGAGTCGGATCCTATGACACTTGTCTTCCCTGATCCAACGGAGTGAGTCTTCGTCCTCCATGTGTCCCTTCACAAATCAATGATCCATGTGCTCCCTTTGGGATCAACGGCCCTTAAACACTTCAGCCTTCGGTGCTTCGGGATATTCTGACACACTACTTCAAAAAAACTCTGGAGTACAATCCTTCAAAGTTCATGATCGAGTGACACATGTCCAACCCAGATCAACGGCTATCCTCCATTTTGGTTGTTCAGGCTTCGATGATTTCAAACCCTTCTCCTTCGCATTCTCCCAGAGTGATTTCACCTAGATTCCATGATCTTTCACCACATGCCCTTTCTAGATCTGACGGTCTAGATTATCTTCGGATCTTCAGGTCTTCGGCTCTCCGGTACTTCAGGATTTGGGAGTCTCAAAATCCTATGCACTCATTTCTCCCAAAGTGCTTTCATCCGAAACACACGATCTCTTGATGTGTGTCTCCCCCTTGATCTAACGACCTCTATCTGCTTTGGGTCTTTGTATTCCAGGAGTTTCAACTCCTGCACACTCATTCCTCCCAGAGTGCTTTCACCCAAAAACTGAGATCTTTCGTCACTTGTCGCCCTGGACGATGGATGGTTCCTATTCACTTCGAGACTTTGACAAGTCCTCTCTCTTGTGCACACAAGGGTTAATTCTTGTGCACTTACCTCCGGATCCAATGGTTGTTGGTCCTCTATGCTCAAATCCAACGGATTGGGTATGCTCCTCTCCTCTATGCTTCCTTCGTTCATTGGACGTAGATCTAACAGTCCAGAATCCCTTCCACAACCGATCAGACAGTTGTTGTCTCTCCTCCTCCTGATATTTTGACTTCTTCCTCCTTGGAAGAGTTTTTTCATTTTTCAAAGGTTTTGGCCTTTGAACTTCCTCCTGCGAACCCGACTATCTGTATCTCATTTTCTCTTCTAAACGCATTATGTCTTATGAGCTTTAGAACTTAGAATAAGTCTGTCTTCTATGCACTCCTTGCGTTATCTCTTCTGAGCTTGATATCCTCAAATATTTCGATATCCCATGCATTCCTTGCATTTCTGGGATTTTGTCAAACTCAAATCCAAAGGATTTATTTAAAATAAATTCTTCTCGCCCTCCTGGCTTTCTCCTTGATCGATGCACACCTTGCAGAGATTCTCATTACAAAGTGTTCAGTAAATTTGTCTCTTTGTGAACTCAACACAGAGTTCTTTATGTGCACTCCTTGCACTTTTGTTGATGAAGTTTCAACGTTATCTCTCTTGATATTTTCTGAGGTTAACTCACCTCTGGCAACGCACTCCTTGCGGACTATGTGCACTCCTTGCACTCAAAAACTCAAAGAAGACAAAACAATTGAAACTTATTCAATACTTCACCAGTTTACGCATTCAAACCATGAATGGCATATAAAAACATAATAATGAACACAAATACATAAACACACTATGTGTAGGAAAAAATGCTTTTCTATTATCTCTGTGTGTCTATACAGATGTTTACAAAAATTGGACTGCAACAAAGTCCCAGTTCTCCCAAGCTCTCCTAACCTAACTCTATTCTGAGTTTCGCTTCTAAGACATCTCTACAAAGATCTCTCTCTCTCATTTACAAAAGAGGGCTCTACGATCTTATCCTCTCCACCTAACCTTATCTATTACATTGAAGTTTCATAAATGGCCATCTAGTCTAAATCGAACCTAGAGCCATCACCTTGTCAGCCATTAAAGGTGACCTTAACTTATGCATGTACAAAGACATGGATTGGTCTTCACTCGACCTTACAACATGAATCCGTATAGGATTATATTTCAAATTAAAAAATGGGAGGGTTAGTGCGTCTCCCTCTTTGAAATGCGTGTTGATGTGCTGGAATGTTGGTGCGTTGTTGAGGTGGAGCGATGCCTTTGCATCATACTCCACTGCTGGGAAAATCATGAGCTCCTTCTCATGAGCTCTTCTTCTCCATTTTTGAAATCCTCCTGGATCCAAAAATTTCCCTTGGAGTTGTCCTCTTGCTCCTCTCCAGCTATGTTGTTGTTGTTGTTGTTGCCTCTTCTTTGTTTCTTCCTTGTTGCTATGGCAGGCTCTCTTATTTTCAGCATCCCTTTGTTGACTGCTTCTACTGACCTCGACATCATCTTTCTTATCTCCTCTATCACCCTCTCCATCTGCTCCAATGGTTGGCTCTTCTTATGCAGTCTTCTCTACTACACTTCCTCCTCAAAGGGTAGATCATCCTAATCCCCCATGTTGTCTTTATTTCCCCTTGTGGCACTAAGTTACCACTCTGCTACAGACTCCAGTTCTGCAGTCTCCTCACTGAGTTGTTGCTCAGTTTCTCCTTCTGATATATTGTTTTATGTCATCTCCTCTGCTAGTACATATCCATCTCCCTCTAATTGCTCTCTTGGCCGGTATGCTCCTCCATCTGCTTCCAACTTGACCTGTCGGATGTGCAATATTTGCACCATTACCCTTCTCTCTAGGGATTTCAATTCCTCATACAGCTCAGCAAAATCCATGTTGTATGTTTCCTCCTCTGATGCAGACTCCAGTGCTACAATCATCTCCTTTTCAGCTTCCTAGCTGAAAATTTTGGGCAATTATGTCGAATTCTCATCTCCTGAAATTTGGATGACTGTCTTCCAGAATCCATCTGTTGGTTTTGGATTGTCCAACCAATCCTCCAACATCCTCAATTCTATATCCCATGATGTGAGCATCTCAACTGTGTGCTCCTCTTCCTGGCATTCTCCTTGCTCGATGCACACCTTGCAGAGATTCTCCTTACAAAGTGTTCAATAACTCTGTCTCTTTACGAACTCAACACAGAGTTCTTTCTGTGCACTCCTTGCACTTTTGTTGATGAAGGTTCAACGATCTCTCTCTTGAGATTTTCTAAGGTTAACTCACCTCTGTCAATGCACTCCTTGCGGACTATGTGCACTCCTTACACTCAAAAATTCAAAGAAGAGAAACAATTGAAACTTATTCAATACTTCACCAGTTTACACATTCAAACCATGAATGGCATATAAAAACATGATAATCAACACAAATACATAAGCACACTATGTGCAAGAAAAACCGATTTTCTATTATCTTTGTGTGTCTATACAGATGTTTACAAAAATTGGACTGCAATAGAGTCCCAGTTCTCTCAAGCTCTCCTAACCTAACTCTATTCTGAGTTTTGTTTCTAAGACCTCTCTACAAAGATCTCTCTCTCTCTCATTTACAAAAGAGGGCTCTACGAGTTTATCCTCTCCACCTAACCTTATCTATTGCATTGAAGTTTCATAAATGGCCATCTAGTCTAAATTGAACCTAGAGCCATCACCTTGTTAGCCATTAAAGGTGAACTTAACTTTTTCCTGTACAAATACATGGCTTGGTATTCACTCGACCTTACAGCATGAATCTGTATAGGATTATATTTAAAATTTAAAAATGGGAGGGTCGGTGCCTCTCCCTTTCTCAAATGCGCACTGATGTGCTAGAATGATGGTGCGTTGTTGAGGTGGAGCGATGCTTCTACATCAGGATGCCACGTCATCGTACAGATGACACGTGGTCATTTTTAACTGGTCCAACCGGTTGCCAATTTGTCCATTTATGAGTGACACGTGGCCATTTGGCGTGTTATCACATCACCATGTTGATTTCAGCTTGACGTCACTCTATGCCAACTCATCTATACGGATGACATGTGTCAACCTATGGTATTGTCATGTGACACCCCTAATTTTTCCTTCTTCCATGTTTTTGCTGAAACTTTGAAAAGCCATAACTTTCTCATACGACGTTCGTTTGAGGCGATTGACACATCGTTGGAAATCTCTCGCCGAGATTTTTGCAATGAATTCATTTTCATTATAATTTGAGAAGATCAATTTTTTACCATTCCAGATCGTCCTAGATCAACAACACATAAGAGGGTCACACCATGGCCTCCCTAGTGGGTAGGCATATGTGAGTCTAAAATGTGAAATCCAATGCTATAGGAAGTCTTACACAATGATAAAAAGAGGCCATTTTTAGTTAAATGGAAGAGACAACAATACCCAAGTGCAAGACAGAACAATTAACAAAGAAAAATTAGAAATTGCAAGAACAATTAGTAAAAAACAAGGTAGCCAAATAAAGAGTCAGTGAGACAATAACAATCGGTTTCCATACAAAACATTGTAACTGACACAATTTAATAGTATGTAACGTTGGCGAAGGAAAACAAGAAGGAAATAATGGAAATTTGGGCAAGACTCCTATAACTAGTAAACCTTATCACAAGACATGCCACGATAATGAAATGACTCTTCCATTGGACCTACAAGGTGGTGACCTACAAATTGTTTCTTCTTTATATATTGACAAAATGAACCATGTCACCTAAATTACCAAGAAGTATGGAGGAGATCTAGGTGGACCTGACAAGTACAATGGGAAGAGAAAATGAAAAAAGGAAACACATTCTTATATGTGAGGTCAAATTGGTAATAGATGATATGGTGATCTCTTTTCACAACAAACTATCTCTAGTGGTACCAAAACTTGTAAACATAAGACATTAACTAAAATAATTAAGAGAAAATAAAGACCACATAAATAAACAACCATAGCAATAATACAACCTTCCTCCTAAAACAAGAGTTCAAATAAATCAACTAAAAGTGGAAGCTTTGAACCATCAATAAGAACATGAATATCTCCTCCAACAAGGGATCCCCAAAACTATTATATCACCTAGTAACTCTATTGTTTTAGATAGTTTATTTGTATTATAGCATTAGGTTTCTTTCAAGGAACCTTAGTCTTGGAATTTTTCCCAATCATCACCAAATGTAAATACTTTCAATTTTTTTATCATCTACAAGTTTCCTTCACACCAACCAATCTTTAAAAAATGAAGGAAAGTTTCATGCCAATTATGTTTGCAATGATGAAAGCAGTGGTTTGTTGGAGAAAAAAATAATAATAATAAACTTCATTAGATTCTTAGTGTCAATGGCATGACGATTTGAAGGGGGGAATGAGTTTATGTTTGGGAAGTATTGGTGATAATCAATTAATAAAATGTGTGGATCAAAGATTTATATTGTACTTGAAACTTCCTTCAATATTTACAAAAATTCTCCATGGTAGAGTCGAAACCTCTCTATTTGTCCAAAACTATCTCTTCAATGTTCAATCCAAACACATGGAAATCTCTATCATGGTAAAAGCAACTTATCCACGATGGTAATAAGGAAATCCAACCATGCAACCAATCAAGTGATTTCTATCACATTAAGAATATAATTATAGGTGTAGTAATATTTATAATAGATGAGTGCATGCTATAAGTGACAAACATTGGCAATTATAATGATTCTAGGTGTCTCCACTCCTTACAACACATAAAAAAATAGTTTTATTAGAATGACTCACTAACTATCAAAATACAAGGTCATTGGCACCTCAACCTCAAAGGAATAATCTAGGTATGGAGGGAAAGTAAGGATTTTTCATTTGAAAACACTACTAAATTGACGAGTTTATGGGTACACACAAAGGGTGAAGATACAATTAAAGAAGGTTTAAGGGTAGAAGGTAGAAAGGTTTTAATAATGAGTTGGTTGATGAAGAATAATGAGGAGATGATGCTGTCCAAGAAAGTATTATGACCAATTTCTAACACTTCAAAATTGGCACAAAATAAAGGTAAGCCAAGTAGTTTTCTTCCACCCTTCTCCTGATTAAATTCAAATTAGGATAAGTTTGTTAAAGTAAGTTCAAAGGTATCCCCTATCTCCAAACAACCTAGGGGTTTTCATATAATCCCTATTATCCTTTATGTAGTTCCCAACTCTCTTACTAAGTTAGGAGATATTACTAATGGAACAAGTCAGATTAAAAGGATTCAAAAGATTTGTGTTTTAAAGGATTCAATTCAGGTAAGTAGCTCATCTATGGAGGAAAATAATTTCAAAACTGAAGAAAAGGGGAGGAAGTCATTTATATATCAATTAAGACTTACGAAAGAAAACCTACATAAGGAAGTTATGAGGATATAGGTATATTTGTCTCTAAGTCCTAGGCAGAACACTCGATAGAAAATCATTCTTGTCAATAGCAAAAAAGAAGGCTAAAAAATAAATAAAGGAAGGAAAACAAATGACCATAAAGGTGAACCCATGATTGTTCTATCCTTGAATGTGAGAGCAGTAGGGGGCACCCACAAGAAGCTATCTCTTAAAACATTGTTACCATTTTCAAACCATATGTAATTAGGCCATAGGAAACAATGTGTGAGGGGGCAAAAGTGGTAGTTGTGTTGACCTCTTTTTTTAAAGAGTGGAACTTTTGCTCTCTATATTCAAATGGAATTTTAGGAGGTACAGTAACAAGCTATAATAACATTGTTGATTTCATTAATTTGTCACTTCTAAGTACARGTAGTCAAACAAAGTTATGGTCAAAGGAATTAGGGAAATCCTATTCCTTTATCAATCTTTATAGCCCATATGGAGATAAGAAGGTCTTTTGGACAATTTCAGTGCACATGGTTCTACTAAAAGAAATTGTGTTATTATTCAAGGAGATCTAAACTTGACTATGAAAGAAAGAGAAGAATGGGGGGGACACTAGATGAGACCTTTTGGTAGAATACTTTTCTCATATAAATTTGAAGAATTAGGGGTATGTGATGTGGGACATATAAAATTCATTCCATATTGGAGGAATTTTGGAAGTGTAAAAGAAGGGGTTTCTAAAGGGTTGGATAGGTTCATGTTGGAATAAAAGACACTAGAAGACGCTAAAAGAATAAAATATTAGGTAGGGGAAGGAGGATCTTATAAACACATTCCAACACTCTTACAAATTGAAAACCAAGATAATAAAGTGCAGGGTCCCTTAAAATTTAATCATACTTGGTTAGATTATGAGGACTTTAGAAAATTGGGAAACCAAAATTGGAGGAAATATAATCTTACATAAGTAGATTCTGACATGTATTTGTTTATATAGAATTTAAAGAATGTGAAAAAGATAGTAGCAATGGGAAAAGCAAAGGTCACAAAATGCTCAAAAAAAGATTATAGATATTGTGGAACAAATCAAACTC
>JASDQU011376985.1:6970-18393 GCA_032191745.1 Picea mariana
AGTCACATTTCAGTTTTTGGGGATTCCGAGCTTGATGTTAACCTTGTATGTAAGATTCATTCCCCTGGAAATAAGTTGATGAAACGATACACCCAAATTGTTTGGGAACTTATCTCAAACCTATTATCTTTCAATATCACTCATGTAAACAGAGAACTAAACTTAATGGCTGATCGGTTAGCTGTTTTTGCAGCTTCCCCTACTCGACAACTTCTGCCACATAGAACTGATTGTACCTTCCAATCTTTCTATCGTCCACATCTCCCCAACAATACAGAATCTTGGTAGTTATTCCCTAATGATGAGAGAATTTGTTCTTTTATCCAAAATTAACCTTCTAAGCCTAATGAAATTATATCCATAGAAGATAACAATATTCCTAATGTCTTGACTCCTCTAGAGAGTTCATTTTCTTCGAGTGATGTAGACAACAAGGAGGAACAGAAAGAAGAGGAGTAAAAAAGGAAGGTGATTTAAACCATCTCCTTGAACATTGGGACACGTGAGACTCCAAAGAATGTTAAAATAGGTGCCAAATGTTCGGAGGAAGAGAGAGTGAATTTTTCCAAGATGCTTGGTGAATTTCAAGATGTTTTTTCTTGGTCTTATGAGGATCTTCGTGGTTTTGATCCTGGTCTTATACAACATGCCATCCCCATTCAGGAAGACGTAAAACTAGTTAGGAATAAACAAAGACCTATTAACCCTGCGCTAGAAGAAACTATTCGAAAGGAGTTGGAAAAAATATTGAAGGTTGGAATCATCTTTCCGGTAAAGTATTCTGAATGGGTTTCAAATATGTTTTATGTTCGAGAAACAACTGGTCAAATCAGATTGCATTAAATCGAGAAAGAATAAAAGATCACTTCCATCTCCCTAACATGAAAATGATTTTGCAACAATTTTTAAGGTCACAAATGATGTCCTTGATGGTTTTTTCTGTTACAATCAAATCAAGGTAAAAAGGGAAGATAAATATAAAACCACCTTTATTACTCGTTGGGGTACCTTTTCTTACGAACGCGTGCCTTTTTGGTTTATCTAATGCAGGTGCCACCTTTCAAAGAGCTATGCAATTATCTTTTGACAATTTGATTAGTAAGATCATTCAGCTCTACCTTGATGACTTAACAATATATTCAAAAATCTGATCAGATCATTTTGGTCATCTGATAAAATTTCTCATGCGATGTAGGAAATTTGGCATTTCTCTAAATCCTTCCAAGTCCATTTTTGGTGTTACCAAGGGAAAACTCCTAGGACACATTGTTTCCGATTCAGGAATAAGCATTGATCCTGAAAGGATTGTTGCTATCCTTAATCTTCCTCCTCGCACTTCTAAGAAATAAGTCCAATCTTTTATGGGGATTATTAACTTTGTTCGTAGGTTTGGTCCAGATTTTGTTGTGATGGTCAAACCAATTCATAATCTACTTAAGAAGGATCATTTTTTTTCTTGGAGAGATGATGTCAAAAACGATTTTGAAGGGATTAAGAAAGCAATCAGTTCCGCACCGGTTTTGGTGAAGCCATATTTTGAGAAGGAATTCATGATATATACTAATGCTACTAAGGAGGAAATTTCTGCTGTCCTCATGTAAAATGATGACCAAGGAAATGAAAAACCAGTGGCTTACATGAGTCAAAGTTTGTCTGATGATGAATTTAAATATTCTTTTATTGAGAAACATGATTTCTCTCTTGTTAAGGTCGTTGAAACGTTTCTCCACTACATCTTAGGTAAGCATACATTGGTAAAGGTCCCTTTACCTATTGTCAATTTTTTTCTCTCACAAACTTATCTTTCAGGAAATCTTGCATATTGTCTTGCCAAGATCAAGGAGCATGATTTGAATATCGTGACTTCTACCACTATCAAGGGACGTGACCTAGCCCTTCACTTGGCTTAGCATGCTAAGAATGGTGAAGAAATTGATGAAGAAGATACTTCCCTTTCAACTCTCTTTTACATTGATGATCATATCCTTCTTGTGTTCGAAAATCCTTGGTACAATAATTTGGTTTATTATTTACAAAACCAAAGATGTCCATACAACTTAGATACTCGTCAAAGGAGAAGACTCTGTGTTGAATCTAAAAAATATGTCATTATAGGAGACTTGTTATTTCAAATATATGTTGATGGTGTGTTGCTTCGTTGTGTAAATAATGAAGACGCACATAAATTGTTGCAAGAAGATCATGGCTCATCAAATTTTGTCATTCATGTAGGAGGTCATTTTTCTGCTAAAACTACTGCTTTCAAGATTATTAGAAAAGGATATTATTGGCCTTCAATCTTTCGTGACTCTTATGTTTTTTCGAAGTCTTGTGACAAGTGACAAAAAAATGTTGGGAAAGAACGCCTTTTATCCATGCCATTACAACTTGTCCTACTGGATTTTCCATTTTCAAAGTGGGGATTGGATTTTATTAGTCCTATTAATCCTCCCTCTTCAGCTAGAAAAGTTTTTATTTTGACAACCACATACTATTTTACAAAATGGGCTGAAGTTGTCCCACTTAAGCATTCCACAAAAGATCAAGTAATTTCTTTCCTTGAAAATAATATTTTTTCTACATTTGGTCTTCCATTAGAGATTATTACAGACAATGACCCTGCTTTCATTTCTGCTAAACTGACTCAATTTCTAGCGAAGTTGGGGGTTAAACATTTCACCTCATCAGCTTATTAGCCCCAAGGAAACAAGCAAGATGTATCTACCAACAAACTTATGATAAGAATCATCAAAAGGCTCATCGAAGATAATCCTTGTCAGTGGAACACTCTCCTCACCTACGCCCTCTGGGCAGATCGAACTACCGCCAAGGTAAGAACTGGTTGTACTCCTTCTCATCTTGTTTATGGTCAAGAATCCATCTTGCCAACAGAGATGGAACTTTCTTCCTTAAGGTTGATGCTATAGATTGAAGAATTAAATTCTTCAAATGTTTCACAAAGGATAAATGCACTACTATCTTTGGAAGAACAAAGGATGTTTTCTTTAGATAATATTAAAAGGAGACAACAAACTATTAAGAAGTATTTCAAAAAGAGTGTCAAGAATGTCAAGTTTAAGGTCAATGAAAAATTCTTGCTATGGGATTCATCTCATGCTGACAGGGGAAGATATTCAAAATTTCAGAAATTATGGTTGGGTCCTTTCAAGATTGCTTTTGTCTTAGGTACAAATTCTTACATTTTAAAAGATTTACAAGAGCGATTTTTTTCCTACAACACTAACGGTTCTCACTTAAAGAATTACATGGAACCAACTTGAAAAGCTCTGACGTTGTCTGGATTCTCTGTATTTTAGTAGTCTAGCTATGTTTTCAGTTTTTTCTATTTTTCTTTCCTACTTACAATATTTGATTTATGTTTTCTGTATTAAGCATTTCTTATTGCTTTCACTTTTCTGTCACTTTATTTTTGCTATTTTAATTTTTTGCAATTTTATTCTATTAGATTTTTCATTTTGTCATCTTTTTTAGTTTCAGTTGAGAATAAAGTGTTGGATCAGTTATGCCACAGTGACACTCCTATGAGATATTGTTAGTAAATAACAATCAAGCTTACATGGCTGATATGATATTTCCCCTGAGGACACACTCAAAGTTTTTATCTACTTTCACTATTGTCTTATAGAGAGACTAGTTATCTCTCGCTTCTTCTTTACATTTCTTCATCCATTTGAGAAATAAAAGAGTGGATCCATTAATTTTTATTCCCTTAAAATAATATCTGATTATGGTTGAATGGTTATGTATACAAGGATAAACCCCCTCATTCTTAACATTTTTCATAAGTTATTCCCAAATTCCCAATCATTTTTCCATTAAATCCGCTCACTTCTCCCTGTTGCATAATCATTCTTATTACCTCTTCTGAAATTACTATTCTTGGTTTGCAGAACCATGAGTTTTGATTCATGAATCTGTTGACAAAAAATTTCCCTGGGGAGTCGCCAGTTTTTTGATGATTAAAATCACAACGAATTTTTTTCCCGCAAAGTGTTGTTGAAGCCTATTATTATAATGCTAAATAATACTAGTAGGTGGGAAGCCCTTGTAGATTGGAGATCAAGTTTGGTTCTTATTTGATGTTATTCTATTGTTTGACACTACTTACATGGATGATGACATCTTATTTTTATTGAATGACAGATCAGGTGTATCATACATGTTTCTTTTGCTTCTCCAGGCTCAAGGTTTTATGTTACAATGACCTAGGTTATTCATGGTCACCATTGTTGTCTGTTATTGGATCTATTACTTCTGACACTTGCAATAGATTTATGTTAATAACAACAATAAAGGAAAATTAAGAGGAGATTAAGAAATATAAACAAAAATGCAAAGGGAAGAAATTATTTTATACTGACATGATACACTATAWGCATTAAAAGGATCATGGTAAATCCTAGCTAAAATATGATAGCCATATGATTTATTCAAGTTGGCATGCACAATTGAAATGGTAATATGTGATGTGGGTGGTGCTCTTGGCAATTAAGGGTTGTTTTTTTTATGCATGGCTCAGATTGGATGATTTATTGAGTTAATAGCTGGTGTGTACTAAGAAATTAGATGAACTTGAGTGTGGAGGTGACGCGCATTTACTGCACAACTCGACCAACTCGACTATTGTTCAACCTTGTTGTTGTGGTTATGCTCTAATTTCTTCGCAGAGAGGAACAACTCGACCAACTCACGTTTTAAGGTGTTTGATTATAGGTATGTCTTTTTTGTCCATTCATGAGTCTTATCTGGTTATGAAATGGATATTGGCTCAGGTGTATTGGTTTGTGCTTTTCTTAAGTATTTCAACTGTGTAAAATTGTGATTTTTGGAATGAAGTGTTGATGGTTTTCTCTGCATTAATGTTGAATTCATAGTCTTATCGGTCATCCTGGGTTTTAGCAACCATAATGTTTCTATGTTTGTTTAAATGGAGGGTATTTGTTTGGTCTTGGGTGGCTGGTTGTCTTCATGCATTCATATCGTTGTATCCATTCTTTGGGTTTTGTGGGTTTTTATGGTTGGAATCATTTTGTGTCATTGCGTTTTTTTCACTTGGGCATTGGTTTTTTTCACCACTAAAGGTCGCGCAGTGGGTTTTTTTGTTCTACTCTGCATGTGTTAAGTATAATTTCCAGGCCGAATTAGATCCTTACTCTTCTTCTCATAGCTCTCCTATCATGGGATTCGTCACCTTGGCCATGAAGTAAATTGTGATGTTCTTTGTGTTTACACCGTCGATCTCGGAGGTTCTTACCATAGAGAAGAGTCAACTCTGCCCTCCTTGTGTTGGCCACGGAGCAAACCTGTAACCCCTCCATCATGAGGCTTGATAGAGAAGACCATCAAGTTTGTTGTTGGTTATGTTTAATTGGTATGTTCTGTTGAAAAATTTGAGTACAGGCTCGCCCAATTGGTTATTTGACAATCGTGTTGGTTTTGGTATCTAGTCATTTCCTGTGTTATTATAATGGATACACCCTGCACGGTTATTTGGACATATCAAATACATAGTAACCCTCCTAGTGTTTTGATAACCCAATATTCCTTTGATTGAGTGGGTCACAACATTGCTTCGTTTTTCCAACATTTCAAGTATAATCACAACATTGAATTGGTTATTGAATATTTGGGTTGATACACAGTCATTGTCTTTTGCATTGAAAATTATTGGGATGCTAAACGTGGCCTTAGTTACAATTTTTTATTAATGCACGTGTGTAATGCATTTGTATGTGTGGTGTTCCTACACCACGAATAATGGTCATTGTAAGTATGATTTTTTTTTTTTGAGGGCCAAATGGTTATGGCAACCAGGATGACTGTAGAAAATCTATCTGTTGTCTGTGTTATGGTTATTTGACTGCATCATTAAGGATGAGCTTGTGTTTTACACATCATGGTTGATTGTAGTTTGTTTATTTTGAAGAAATACTGTATTAAATGGATAGCTAACCATGATGGATCGAGTTAATACTGTGACTATGTGTTTAGAAGTGTAAAATGGAAATGTTGCATCGTCCTGTTTTTGAGTGGCTGCCACTGTGTATGATATGGATATTTCAGGTTGCGCACTCAGACATAGTCACAGAGTTTTAAACCTAGCCTTGTTTCATTTCTATTATTTGTATCAAATATGCTTTGTTTCCTCATTGTGTTGGATAAAAAAACCAACTTTTTAAATATTTAGAGTCAACAAAAAATTTGGACCTACATAGTCACAAAAATGAAATTGTGTTTTGTCGGATGGTTGTATACTTCCTAGTTTAACATGAGTTTAAATCGATCATTGTGTTCACTGTCCATTGGGTGTGTCAAATGAATTTCTTCTACAGTGAAAAGCATGACTGATGTGACAGTATGACCATGGTGCAGTTTGATTATTAAACAAGTGTAGAGACAGAATCAAGCATGATTTTATGCTCGCATTTGATGAGAAAAATGAAAGTAATTGACTGTGTATTTTTTTGGAAATTTCTTATGGATAAATGGGATAAAACAGATCTCCCCTAGAGATTTTTGTGGAATGCATATTGTTTTGATTGAGTGGTACTGTGTAAATATTTGGTTATGAAAAGTGAACTAGTTAATATACAATAGTTTTTATTGGATCACAATGGTCATTTGGTTGGTGTATTTCCTTTTTTAGAATGATTATATGGATTACATAATTAATTTATTAACAGTACCCACTCTCATTCCCCAACATTTTTTTTCTCTTTTCGCTAATTAAAACCCCATCGCCTTCCCATATTCATTTTTCACTCCCTGTTCTAAAATTGATTATAGTCAAGAAGATTATGTATTGAGGTAGTTGGCAGTGGCAGTGTCTTAGATGAATTACAATGATGTTTATTTTGGTTTACAATTGATTGTTGTTGTCTTTGAGAAGTAACTATATTTCCCCCCCTTATCATATCATGTTTCGCTCAATAGAAACCCCTCACATATCCCTGGACCTTTTATTCACCCCCTGCTCATTGATAGAGAATTAACAATTTCTATGGATTGGATTACATGAGTCTGATATATTGTTGAGCCAAATCCATTTCATATTTTTAAGGAGTTATCATGTATGATTATTTAAAATATTATTTAATAATCAATCATGCATATAGGAATAATCTATTCAAATAAAATACTAAAAACTGAGGCCTACTATGCCTCTGTCAAAGAGAAGGTTGCTCCTATCCCTCTCACATCTTCAAATAACTCTGGTAAATTTGTGTCCTCCTACTTGCATTGGAAGGAAGATTTATCTCATATGACCAGCAATATGAGGCTTAAGGATTCCACACAACCTAAGGTAGGTTCAAAAGGACTAAAATATGATAGCATCAATGAGGGAAAGATTGCCTCACCAACCGGGAAATATGGATTTTAATTTTTTTTTATTATCGTTGATGACAGTTGACTTCAGAGCTTCGTATGGCATGCTTTTGGATGTGTTGGTAATATGTTTCAGAAATAATTGCAAACATTATTGAGATAAATTGCCAATGTTAATATGATGATGGGAGTCACAAGGAGGTGTGTTTTTTCTTAATTGACTAGTATGTTATGATTGTTAAATACTAATGGGAGTCACAAGGGGTCCCACCTACTAGTTATTATTTAACTATAAACCTTATTATGATTATTACCTTCCCCCCTAACTAAATTTGGTTAATTCTTTTAATTAAATTAACTAATGATTTGGTTCAACTACTTCAACCAATTCTAATTTGTTTAAAAGAAAAACGAAAGGGAGGAACAAGAGGAGGACAGAAGCAGACTAAGGTTTTCTCTTTGAGTTTATGTTGATATAGTTCAGTTTTCATTCATTCATATATTCATCGCAAGCCTAGTTATTTTTTATGACAGTAGGGTCTTATTGTAGACATCAATATTCAGGGCTGAATCAATTCATTCGGACACTTGTTTTTCAGAGGTGTTGATCAATCTTTGATAGTCTATGTAGAATTGTCTGTTTCTGAATTAGTTTTCATGACTAACAAAGGCTATTGTGCATAGTCGAGTGGACATCAATGTGCGGCAAGTTGATCCATCTTTTAGAGTTCAGTTTTGGTTTTCTGTCAGATATCCTTTTGTATGTTCCATCGGGGATGTCTAAGTTTTACTTTGGCCTAGGTTTTCTGTATGAGATTTTGTAAAGAAAATGACTCTTTGGTGAATTGG
Source organism: Picea mariana (assembly GCA_032191745.1). Classification (NCBI taxonomy): domain Eukaryota; kingdom Viridiplantae; phylum Streptophyta; class Pinopsida; order Pinales; family Pinaceae; genus Picea; species Picea mariana. The sequence continues at coordinate 15,167 of JASDQU011376985.1, forward strand.
AATGAAATAAAGGATTTCTTTATGTCCCATCTTTATTGATTGTCATATTGGTGTCCTTACTTATGTCTTTACATTCATTTCAACAACTGTTATATTCAGAAAATTACATAAAAAGTAAATTCCCAACAAGCTTTTTTATTGATAAAAGAGTAGCCTAAGCACTAATAATTAATACTTGTGAGTTAGGATGTTATTTTTGTTGGCTATAAATGTAGGGTAATATTCACGTCTATTTTTATTTAGAAAAGATGAATATTAAAATGCTTGAGTAACATCATTTAATATATTTTCCTCAACAAATCTCTTTATTTCTCTCTCTACAACCCCCCTCCCTACATCATAAGGAAATAAATGGCCTTGACCTAGACGTAGAAAGACTTATACCATGACCTAGGCATATATGATGACCATGATGTATACCATGACATAGACCTAGACCATGAACTAGACCATGAAATCAAGCTAAAGATAGATTTAGACCATGACCTAAACCATCTAGCTCCATCTAATCCTAGGAATAACCTATACTCAAATGTTAACCCCCTCCACACTCGATCCCTAATGAACTATGAATATACCTCTTGTTAAAGGCCCCAAAACCATTGCACCCACATCACCTACATGTTGGTTCTCTAACCATTGATTTATGGTTGAAAACACTTTCAATCCTAACCCCTTAGGTCCTAGTTGTCCCCATACCCATACACATATTTACTCATAAAGATGTTTGGTATATAATAAATTCTATATCCATTGCATTAAGAGCATACACATGCTCTTGTGACTTGATAGCCTTGTAGTTGTTGCTTGTTTATGCCCAACAAGAATGTGTGTGAGCTCATAGAATGCACACACGCTATAGTGTGAATGCATTCTAGCAACGCATGAAAAATCCTACTGGGATTTTTTTGGTGCCAAGAACACTCCACTACTTCATCTCTCTCAAGCTATAAAAATATTTCCTGACATCTGCACACAAAAATAACATGCAAAAACATGTTTTTATTATTTTAGTGTTGGTGTTTGATTCATAGACAGTTTTTTGCTATTGCAAGACCATTGTGGGAAGAATTGGAAGACAAATTTGTCCAAGTGGAATTGGAATTGTTGTTTGTGTCTTCTTGGAATTGGAAGACAAATTTTTCCAAGTGGAATTGGAATTGTTGTTTGTGTGTTCTTGGAATTGGAAGAAAAATTTGTCCAATCATTTTTTAGCAACATCACAAGAAAACATTGTTTTCTACAACAAACTTCACACCTCATGAAATGAAATGTGAAAAAACTTATAAAGTATTCTCATAGACAAGATAACCTCGACATAGGTGGCCCAACAAATTTGTGGGCCTTCACTGGTAGGCTACCTCTTTCTGGCATGAATTTAAATGGAGCAGTTAAGGGACCAATACATGATTTATAGCATGAGAACATTAGGCCTTCTTCCAACCAAAAAGATGTACTAAAATTGATAAGGGGATCTAGGGAATGAGAACCCCATATTAAACACTTTCTTTACACTACATAGAAAAAATTGTATGATAGATTTGAGACAGTACATAATGCACTTAACTTGGGCCAATGATCTTTCCATAAATGCAAGCCTTGGTATGCTCGAATAAACACAATTCATAACACATGTTGTTTTAGATATCACATTGGACATGGTTATTATTATGACACACACACACATATTTTTCATGTTTTGAATAACACTCTTTTGCATGAATACTCAGTTATATTTTCGATGTCATCATCTATACATTTTATTCACAACATATTGTGTATAAGACCAGAGGGTTGTACATTTTATCAAAAATATTTCTTAGATGGGACATGTCCAAGGTGCAGTGGAATGAGATTACTGAGAAAGTGCATCCATGTAAGTGATGAGTATGAATTAGGGAGGAAGGAGGTTTCCTTACAAAGCTTTAAATATGTCGCATATGATATTGATGGAGGATAGGAAAGAAAAAATAAATAATTGGTGACTTCACAGGTACGAGGATGTGAGTTCATGAAGGACTTCGTCGAAAATACATGAGATTATGTTAAACATGTCCATGTGGATCAATGGTAGGATAGACATTTTAGAATATGCAAAGATACATTTCCCGTTGGTACTATGTTATTAGTGGTTGATTTTGCAAAGAACTATACCCTTTAACCTCAAAATGAGATTCAAAGCCAATATTATCACTCTAAGTAGGTCAACATAATGCTACACATCAAATACAGGCATGGGATACATAGTAAAGAAGAAAACAAATTTATATTTAAGGAGTGTCACTTCTACATAAGTGATGATCAGTGCCATGACTTAGCCTATGTATAAAATTGTGTTCAGTTTTTTTGCAATCACCATAAGCAGAAGACCATACAGATGGATCAACATTATATTTAGTCAGATCATTGCACATGCCAATTTAAAAATGCTCATGTATTTCAATGGTTGTGTATGTTTTACAAAAAACTCAAGGTACCACACATTTGGAACTATTTTGAGTCTGAGCATGGGAAAGGGGAGCATGATGGAGTAGGTGCATGCATAGAAAGACCGTTACGTGGGAAATAAATGAATTTCACAACTACTTCCCTCATTCGATATGTGAAATCCATTGTTGAATGGTGTTCTTCAGTAATGGGAGAGGGAACAGGAACCCATGAAGACTAGTCACACATGAAATTACATGTATATAGATATTTTTGGTAGGTGGTCGATGTAGATCGATCGAAATGGTATGAATGAAAAATAATCTAGGGAACTCGTGGATTCCATTCATTTAGAACATCAAACAATGCAATAGTTGAGATATGGACAAGACAAATCTCTTTCTTTTATGGTCCATGTAGTAGTAATGAATGGGATGATTGTGAATCAATTCACTGGGTTGATAGATGGGATCGTGTATCAATCTCCACTAGTCAATGTATAACTATGGAATTATCTAAGTTGGAAGACAACCGATCAAGTATTTCAATAGATTATGAGCATGTCCCGGATCTTGTACTTCTAGGTTTGTTGAAAGATTTTATTAAATTTTGAATAACTAGCATCAATGTTTTATGCTTTGGTCAAGTAGTCGACTCACATGTTGGCACTCCAATATTTTAAGGGAACATATACGTAGTGGTTTCCCTGAGAGATAATGAATGGGGAATTAATTATCGACTGACACGTTGCTTAAAGGGAAAGTGGACCCTCAAGCAATCAGTAACAAACTCCAAAGGAA
>JASDQU011376987.1:0-12537 GCA_032191745.1 Picea mariana
GGCAGCTCTTGCACCAAGGCAAGTGGCTCACCCGGGGCCAAATTCTACAAAAATTTCCTCATCTAATGGGGGAACTCAATGAAATGGGGACCATTTCTTCCTAAGGAGGGAGGATTGATGCAGGTGGATATCAGTGGCCACCCACGTCTTCTAGTTGGCTCACATACAACTTTCATCTTGGTAGTTGCATTTTTCATCTTGGTAATTGTTTCCTATCTTTTCAGGTCCTAAACTTATGGGGCCATTTTGAGGCCCTAAATAGCGTTTTTTGGGTCCTCCATAGTCACACATTAGTCTAAGTTAGAGTGTGATATCATAATGTTTATTCCTCGGATAGAACTTTCTAATGGGCTATCGTGCGCCTAAAACAGATATTGTATGCAAACGTTACAACCCTGAGAAGTTGATGTACCAACTTACCCCATCGGGGCCCACATGACTTTTGGCACTTCATCTCCTAAGGTTAGGGTTTTGGATTTCTAGGGATTTTTGTTTACTTATTGATGCTAAAAATGTCTAGAGGCCTCAATGTAATGTGCTCATATGAATGCACATAGATGCCACATCTCTTCTCAAAGATTAGCTACCATCATCTGAACAAGATTGTTTCATTCTTCATTTTACAGTTTCAACAGATTTCTTTTTTGAATAGAAGTTAAGTTCCATTTTATCTCTATTATTTTTCTCTGTATATCTATGTTAATTTTATAGATATATGTTTCATTTCATTCCATTCATAAATCCGGATTAACTTTCCTTCTTCTTATGGTTTCTACTCTGACACTTTTATCTCTAATGATTTGTCCTGGTGGATGATTCTTCTGAACTCAATGGTTAGGTTTCCTATAAGGTGTCTAAAAATATTTTTGGTTGTTTTGTTCATGTTATTCTTTTGGTTTCTTCTCTTCTTTTTCTTCTTCTTCTTCTTCTTCTTCTTCTTCTTCTTACTTTAGTTCTTAATTTTCATGTTCTTGAAATATGTTTTAATTTCTACTTTCCTTCTTGGTCTTCAACAAGTCTGTTTCATCAACTTTTACATTGATGTTTTCCACTATCTTCTTGAGCCTTATATTGTATCACTTATATGCTTTTATTTTGCATGAGTACCCAACAAATATACCTCCATCCACCCGGGAATCAAATTTTTCAATCTTCTTGTCTTCCCTTTTTATGTAACACTTGCTTCCAAACACTTTAAAGAGTTTGACATTGATTGGTCTTCATTTCCATAACTCATATGGAGTCTTATCACTATTACTTCTGATCAATCCTTTGTTCAATATATGAATGGTTGTATGCACTACTTGTCCCCAAAATATATCACTTTTCTTGGATTCATTCAACATGGTTCTGGCCATTTCTTGTACAGTTATGTTTTTCCTTTCAACGACTCCATTTTGCTGAGTTGTTCCAGTTGTTGAGATTTATTTTTTATTCTCGGTTCTTCACATAAATCCTTGAATTCATTTGAAGTAAAATCACCTCCATTATATCATCTTAAGCATTTGATTTTCAAATCAATTTCATTTTTAATCATTTCCTTGAATATCCTGAAACATTCGAAAGCTTCTGAATTTTTCTTGAGGAAGCAAACCCAGGTCATTCCGGTGTAGTCATCAATGGGTAGCATGAAGTATTGTTCACCATCCAGTCCTTTTGTTCTCATGGGCCCACATAAATCATTGTGTACAATATCCAATGTTTTTTACATAGAGTATTCCTTTGTCTTGAATTCAACTTTTGTTTTTTTTCTGTGTTGGAAATACTTGCACACAGTATTCATTGGATTTGTAATTTATCACATTTCTCTGATAGATTGCCTCTTGTTGATATTAACAAGATTATCAAAGTGTATATGGCCCATTCTCCTACATAAAATCTAAATTTCATCTTATTTTCCCAAACAAAATCTTTCATCTTCGATCTCATTCAAGATGTATATGTTGTTTGGAATCCTTGTCGTTATTTCCACTAGTCTTCCTGATCCTTATTTCCTTGTTTCATGTTCTTTTGAATTGAATATAAGTGTGTGTCCATCATCACACATTATTCTCACACTTAGAAAATTATGCTTCATATTTTCAACAAGAAGGAAATTTTCTGCCACAACATATTTTCTTCCAAGACTTACTATGCCTTTTCCTATAATTTTGGTCAAGTTATCATTTCCAAACATGACAAACCCCTCTTTTTATTTCTTTAATGTTACAATTTTGTTTTTGTCTCCAGTCATATTCTTTTAGCACCCACTATCAATATACCAATGGCTTCTTCTATTTTGGGCTTGTAAGGCAAATCCACATTCCTCAACCTTCAAATATTCTTGCTTCCTTTTCCAAGTTCTTTGTTGTTTCCATATATGATTGACAAAAATATGCCTAGTTTCCCTTGAAGAAACTATCAAATAACTTCTATAGTTTTTGGCTATGTGTACAAAATTGCTACATTTGTAGCATTCAATTTCATAACCCAAAGCACCAAAACTGTTATAATTTCTTTCAAATGTCTCATGAGGCTTTCTGAGATAATTTCTATCATAATGATTATTAGGATTTTCATAGATACTTATGTTCCATGTGTTTATAACCTTTGCATAGGCTCTATAATTTATGGATTTATGCCCAAAACTACTGCAAGAATAACACAAGCCAAGAAATATATTTTGGTAGCTAGGTGTGGGTGCTCCTCTAGTTGGGGATGTTCTTATGAAATCATGATATTATTCTTGGGTCTTATTCATTATTGGTTGTTGATTCCATGTTCCTATGAATGCCTGATATTATTCTTAATTATTCTTTATTTCTAGTTTCTATATGTCCTCCTTTAGAGTATTGCATTCTTCTTTATTGATAGAACCCTTGATATTATCTGCATAACTTATTTGCTCTATTTTATTTCATGTCATCAGAGAGATTGAACTCTTGTAATACCCTTGTTTCCCCCAGTTTTTAAATATAACTATAAATAGCCAAGAGACTATGGAGGACTAAATATGTGTGAATGTTTGATTTGATGAACCTTTGTATAAAAGGGTCAATGTATGAATTTTTTGTTATTAATAGAATTTGAATTTAAGTATGTGTTGCAAAACTGCTGAAAGGGGGGGAGTTTTCCAAGATATACCATGGATTCTATGAGAGAGATGGTGAAGGGAAACTAAGAATGGTTGAGATGACCCTTACTAGACCAGTACCTACTGGGTGTAATTTCTCAACGGTCCTCTGACCCATAAATGAATTACCAGTCAGGTTGGTAGTTGGAAGGCCATCGTCAAGAGTTAATGAGGAGATGGGGTAGGGTACCCATCTGTAAGGATTCCATGCCTGACCACGAATGGGGATTGAGACCCACACAACCTTGCTGAGGAAGGAAAGAAATGAGTTAATTCAAGGACAAAGACAAATATGCAAGATAGCAGAGTAGAGAAAAACATACTTGGATTTTGAAGTTGAGAAGAAAAAGCTGAGCAGTAAGATCGATTTATCTACAAGAAGACATGGTAAAGGTTTGAATAAAAGCTAATAAATGGGGTTGAAGAGTGAATAAGGAAGTACTTGTACAAACCTCCTTGCTTGGAGTAGAGAAAACTAGTTTCCAAGTTCCTATGGGAGGAGGAGAGTAACCTTCGTCCCTGACCATTGTGGAGCAAGGAGAAAGAATTTGTCTCAGAGCACCATGGTATAGCTCAGGGGTGGCCAATGGTAAATCCATTAGGAGTGACTGTGATTATGGTTGGGAGGAAACATGCACCCCTTTCAACAGTTACATCACATTTTCCAGTTCTGATAAGTATTTTCAAACTCTGTGTATTATGTTGGATGTGATGATGAAATGTCTGTTTTTATGATTCAATATTGCAGTATTTGAACAGTTATTAGAAATGATATGTGATTTTTGTAAGTTTTTATATCTATACGATCTTTGATTTATCTCATTTTAAATGTTAGAGAGTCATGGGAATCCGTTGGAGCGTTAGGGTAGGATCGACTGAAATTTCTAAGTCCTGCCAATCCTTTGAAGTTTATCTTAGAGGGAATGGGAGTTTCCCTTTAGGATAACCATCCATATGACTGAGGGCTCATTCTTGTGTTCTTAACCTCTTTGCTATAAAAATGGATTTGTGCTTAGCCCCTAAGTTTTCCCAAAGGACCCATGTTACCAGGTCCTAGGAACCATGCGCTAGTCTGAAAGGAGCTATCTCTTTCGGCTTCAAGACTTCAGGACTTATGACTCCACCATCCTTGAAAGTAGACGAAGGCTAAAGTCATGAATCGAAAAGGGACATTGATATGGGGATCCAATGTAGATCAATCTTAGTCATTATATAGGACGTAGGAAGGGAAGCGTTAATCACTTCGACGAAATGCTACTTCTGGAGAATAGGAATGGTCTAACACAGAAACTCTCGAATGTCAGAGTCTCGGAGTTAATCTAGATTGTTTAAAATGGAGGGACATGTGTCCATGGATCAACGGTTATCCAAGATTCTGGGTATTTAGAAATATAGGGGCGCGTGATTTTCCCTGGAGCTTTACAAGCTAGAGTAAATCCTGGCCATAGATTCTAGGTATGCATGGTGATAGATCCATAGTGGTTTGGAAGGAAATCTGGGAGATACATGTTGAACTCTTAAATGTCGAATTGTCAAAGTGACGAGGACCGTTGGATGAACGGGTACATGGAAAGTATCCTATGGTCTGGAGACTTCATACTCTAGAGGAATTTGGCCAAGGGTTTTTAAAGTATGATAACCACCGAAGTCACAAATGTTAAAATAGATCTTGGTCGTTGATAGGAAGAGGATGCGTGGCACTATATACAAGAGTCTAGAGACTTAACTCTTCGGGGGGTTTGCGTTGAGAGGATTAGATAAGCTCTGAAGCCAAAGTCGTGAAGTAATGAGAATCGTAGATCTATGGATCTACATGCAATCTTATAGATCGTTAGATTGAAGGACTAAGAAGTTAATAGTCTATGATGATGTGACTTGATGACGTTATTTAATGTGATGTGGACCCGCATTATGTGTGCCATGTATCACCCAGCTTTGGACGATTGACATACCCATTATGCATGTTAGAGCATGACACGTTTCACCCTCTATCGAGGCCACATGTCACCCCTTGACCCTCATCATGCATCAACTTCTAGTTTGTGGTTGCCTAACCTATGTGCTGGTGATGCATTCAAGACTCCGGGAGTTTGCATAACTTCAATGTTTGAAATATTTAGGGGGTAGTACCATATAGGGACGTTCTACGTAAATCATCAATCAGCGAAGGACCAAATCCATGTGGAGATAATTCAGAAGGTTTGAGTATAGGTTGATATGATCGTCGATTGCCGAAATGTTGAAACATAGGAAATTCAACGTTAAATGCCAAACGTCGATCTCTGAAGGGCTATGGCCACGTGGTGATATTTTAGAGCTTCAGGGATTAGGAGAAAGGAGAGTTTTGTGTTGAATTTTGAGCCCCTTTTTAACCATAGGATATCGGTGGAGGATGTGTACCATTGATCCCCTTCGTTGTTCGACGATTTGAGAATTTGACAACAATGTTGGAACTCCTGAAGTCTGGGAACTTCTGAAGTGTCGAAACCTTTGCTAACGTATACTCTTAGCTCCTAGTTTTTAGACCAAGGTTATGAGGAGGACCCTACTATTTGGTTCAAGTGCATAGTGAGAGATGTAAATATTGAGGGATTTGATCAATAGTTTTTTGATTATTAAGGGACCGAAAATGAACCAAGAAAATGAGAAAAAATTGATGCCCCATCCCTAGAAAGGGTATTTATGGGTTGGGTGTGTTACAAATTGGTATCAGAGCATGGAAAAAACACTTGGTATGCTTGGCCTCATGCAAGAGTCACATAAAAATATTATTAGAGAACTTATGGGGTAATACCCTACCTTACCCCCCTTCTACTATTGATAGATATTTTGGAAGTTTGCATTGTAGGTTGTTAATGTTTCCAAATAAAGAACTAACTTCACCTTGCAATGATATGTGTTGTTCATGATTTGGTAGATTAGTAACTAACAGAAAATGTTTTATTTGCACTCAAGTAGTCAGTGAACAAAAAGAGAAATACAACGTAAAGGATGGTGAAACATCAAGAGTTGGGGGAGAGCTCCCACAATAGAGAGGAAGAATATGATGAAAGGAGGGTAAGAATCCTCATGGTAGAATTACAAAGTTATAAGGATGAAAATGGAAGGTTGATTAAGGAGAAATAAAATAAAATAGAAATTAATACAGTCGTACTAAAATTCTATCAAATATATAAAGGCAACTGCAACATGGTCCAACTTCCAGTCATGTGTGTTATCACTGAAATTTCATCCACAAATGGTTACAGGAATCCAGCATCTCCAAACAGCTATTAAGTTCACCCATGGACCAAAATTACCAAAAAATCATTTCCAAAAGGTCCAAAACTATACAACCAGTTATAAAATTAGGATGCACTATGACTATACAGGGAGCACGTGCACATGTGCCATCAAGAAACGCAGGAAAAGTGCACATGCGCACGATGCGCGACTGTGGACGCTAAAAGCCACACACACCTGAGAACAACGTGTTTATGATGTTGGTAGGCCTCCCACCCACTTTTGGTTCAGCTTCAAAGTTGATTTGACATCCAAATCTCAGCTGAATCCGGCTAGGTGGTTGGTCAAATACCTAAAGGTGCCCTAAACAACCCCTTGTTCACACTAAAAGATGGTTGCATAATACCTCAAAGTTGTGATAAAAAAAGAGGCCATGGGTGCACTACATCTAGAAGGAATTCATTTGTGAGGTTATGTTGTTTCTATTCTCTTGGGGAATCCTCTTTTCTCATCAAAATCATACTAGCACCATTCCATTTGAGCTTTTCACATCACCCTTTGAGTGAATTAGCTTGGGATTCTTTCACCATTTCTTTCAAGTTTTCAAGTTGTAAGAAAAGCTCAATCTCGGGGGTTTAAGAGCCCTCCCTTGGAGGAAGAAGGAACCCAAATTCCCCCTTTCTCTTTGGTGTTCTTTTTTCACTAATAAAATCCTTTCCATTGGTGACATGAGTCTTGTTTGTTTCTTGTTCTTATGTCCTTATTCACTATAGTTTAATTTTTTTTATCATTCCTAGTTTAATTCTTAGCTTAGTCTTTTATGCTTTATTCTTCTAACCCTTTCCTTTACTATTGTCTTGCTTATCTAACCCAACTAATCTTGTAAGAACCTTTGTTTTGGTCATTCAGGTGACAAAAGAGGCGCAACAAATTGGCGACTCCACTAGGGAAAGGTATCAATTTCCTGCCCCATTTGGGTTATTTTAGCTCTTATTTTTGTTTATTTAACCTGCAGGTACCATAACCATCCCAAGCCGACCTAAAGGAATCCAAATTCAAAGCTGAGTTGAAGGAATTTCATCCGAAATTTTTTTCACGGCCATGTGACAGCTTTGTGTGGGTTTATCGGCCCACAGTCATGCACGTGCACCAAAATCACTGTATTACTCAGCACCTTTTGTGCACCTGTGCCCATCAGCCTCTTCTAGTTCGCGCATTGGCACTCAAAGCGCCTCTGTCTAGTCTGAGACCCACGCACCTATGCATAAAAATACACATTGTAAGCTTTTTATGATCTATGGAGGGCCCATAGCCTTCTGAAAGTTGATTCCATGCATGTTGTAATCTGCACTACACTTACATACCCTCTCCATATAAAGGGATTAGCCAAAACACATAGGCACTTAGGGGTAAAAATCATAACTTTTCCTCCTTTTTGTCGTTTTTCCACATGGATGGCTTGCTTTGACTAAATTTAAGTTGGAATCATTTCACATCACATACAAAACTTGCATTGGGACCATAAATTGGATAAAAAACGTTGAGTATGCTCTTCTCTCGCGCTTCAAAGTGACCTTGAGAATCAGAAAGAGGTTGTGGGACAATTTTGTCTCCATTAAATAGACAAAATCTTTAGGAGAGGATAATAGCCCCCTTGAGACTCCTCTTAGTTTATTTTTCAAATACATCTTAGGATTGTAATGGGCCCATACATGCCCACATGCTACAAAGATAGGATAGTGTTGAAATTTGCTTTCTTAGATTAAATCACTAGGGAAGTTTAAAGGTTTTGTAATGGGCCCATACATGCTCACATATTGACAATCTAGGATATTTTCAAAGATTTCTTAGATTAAATCACATTTAGGGAGTTAAAGGAATAATAAAGGACCCACATGTCCACATGCTAGTTTCCTAGGGATTTTAAAATTCCACAAGGTTGTACCAACGACATTTAGTTAATTAGGTAATCAAAGACTTGGAAGGACCAAGAAAAGTCCACATGCAGCAAGGTGACACCTAATTTATTAAAACTTGGCACACTTTCACTTGTTCACACGCAAGATCACCAATCACTCACATAGTTTTATCTAGAAGTTGTAGAGGTCAAAGTAAGTTTCGTCTAACGAGATTCTGAAACACCCCACCCCTTTTATTGACAAAACTATCCACTCCCATTTAATTTCAACGAGGTTGGTTCACACCCCCAATCTCTCACACAAACACATCTAAAATTTTCTTAAAAACTCACTAAGTTTTCCTCCATAGGAGGTGCCAAAAGAATTTTTTTAGTCTAGGTAGGATCTCGAGGATAGGCATCCAAACAACTTCCCATTATCTGGTTCTCACATTTTCAAAACAATAGAAGTTGTCAAATAGGGAACTTTAAATCCTCCAAGTCAAGTGTTCCTAACACCATAAGGCAAGGAGATACCCATGAAGGGTTGAAGGCTGAGGTCCAATTGTTTTGTGCATCCCCCCTTTAGGCACCCACCTCTTGGACAGGATCCAGCCCGTGACCCATTTCTTAGGCCAAAAATCTAAATGCCGCACTTTGACCGAGGTACCTAGTGACCAAATTTTATGACATCTACCCAGGTGGCAATTGTGGGCTGCAATTGCACCTTGATCAGATTTTGTGTGGCTATTGGGAAATATCACCAGTTCTTTCAGGATATGCCCCCTCTACCCCTCATTATAATTGATTACTTCATCCTTCACTATTTTCTCTTCCAGTGGCTTTAGACCCCACTATCGAGTGCTATTGGAAGGTCCAATGCTATTTGAGAAGAAGGACGTTACATATTTTAGGACACGAGCATTTGTTTTCTTTGTTCTCCCACGTGGAAAAAATTCACCTATCCACAAGTATATGCTTCTTTATCAAAACACTTTATGTATGATGCCCTTCTGATTACATCTGATTTAGAAATATATTGTGAAGGTTCAAGAAATTACAGCAAAGACTCTTGTTTACTTATTTCTCTCACCACCATTCACACACATTCACTCAGCTATTTGAACATCATAGGGGACCCACAGAACCCCCGTCGTTCCAGATGCTTGCTAAATATCCCTCCTATTCTAGGAGGATTTACTAGTCTTGCCAACTCATTGACTCACCCTTCTCACACCCCTGTGAGTGCCACTGTCTTGGGATCAACATTGCTTAGTTCCACCCTACTTGGGTCCACTTCCCAAGGTCAACCTTCCACTCGCTCTCCTTTACATGAAAGTGGGAGGCCAACTTCTTCCAAAGGAGGAAGTACAAACCCACCTAGCCCCCTCCAAGCGTCAGGTACTCAGACCATTCACACTATGGCTAGAATTAATCCTATGCCACCACCCCATATGCCATATTTGGCTTCCCTCAATATCCTAGATATGAATAAACTCACTAATGATCCTATATTGCACAACCCCACATGGCCTGCAATGCCTACCAAACTCCCTTCAAACATCCCCAAGTTTGAAGGAAAAGCAGGAGACGATCTTGCCAACCATATCATGACCTTTCACCTATGGTGTTATTCAAACAACATCATGGACAATTCCATCTAATTGAGGTTATTTCAACGTACTCTCACTAGCCCATTAGCCAAATGGTATGTAGAAGAAAAATTTGGGTCCCATGCAACTTTTGAATCCTTGGCCAAATAATTTTTGACCTTTTTTCAACTACCCGTTCGTCACAACAACAGCCTTGAACTACTCTCAGACTTCAAACAAACCACCTCCACACATATTGCTGACCACATCCACGAATGGCGTCGATGACGTATCCTTTGCAAATCTAACGCTACCCCTCAACAATGTCTCAATTGGTTCCTCAAATCACTTGTTTCCCTCCTTTCCAAAGATGTGGCCACCACCTTTCCCCAGTATGAGGAAGAGGCCATTAGCAAGACCCAACAGTTCGAACTCATTTATGCCTAGTCTGGCTACCTATACACGGTACTTCTGAATGCCCCAAGACCCGTGCCATTTAGCCAAGACAAACCTGGGATGTCTCACTTAGTAGATGGATTGATTGGTAACACTACACACCACAACCCACAGCCTAAACAACCACCCATGTATGGCACACCCCAATATCCGCCAGCATATGGAGGAATCCCTTATTATCCTCCTCCTCCTTATCAACAATCATACCCTGTTTCCTTGCCTCCACCCATCAGTGGACCCCCACTAGCACCCATAATATGCCCACCTGTTCAACCTAGCGCTGGTACTCCCTCTACCTCAGCCTATACCCTAAGCACTAGCGAAAGCGCCATGCCTTCATAAGTACCTTATGGATCATTTCCACTGTTATCACTGAAATTTCATCCGCAAATGGTTACAAGAATCCAGCATCTTCAAATAGCTATGAGTCCACCGATGGACCAAAATTACCAAAAAAGCATTTCCAAAAGGTCCAAAACTATACAACCAGTTATAAAATTAAGATGCGCTATGACTACACAGGGCGCGCGTGCACATGCACCATCCAGAAATGCAGAAAAAGTGCACATGTGCATGATGCACGACTATGGTCGCTAAAAGCCGCGCACACCTGAGAACGACGCATTTATGAGATTGGTCGGCCTCCCACCCACTTCTAGTTCAGCTTCCAAGTTGATTTGACATCCAAATCTCAGCTGGATTCAACTGGGTGGCTGGTCAAAGACCTAAAGGTGTCCTAAACAACCCCTTTTCACACTAAAAGTTGGTTTCACAATACCTCAAAGTGGTTCTATAAAACAAGGCCATGGGTGCACTACGTTTTCAAGGAATTCATTTGTAAGGTTGTGTTGCTGCTATTCTCTTGGGGAATCCTCTTTTCTCATCAAGAGAATACTAGCACCATTCCATTTGGGCAATCCACATCACCTTTTGAGTGGTTTAGCTTGGGATTCTTTCACCATTTCTTTCAAGTTTCAAAGTTGTAAGAAGAGCTCAATTGTGAGGATCCAAGAGCCCTCCCTTGGAGGAAGAAGGGACCCAAAGTCCTCTTTCTTCTCGGTGTTTTCTTTTCACTAATACAATCCTTCCCATTGGTGACATGAGTCTTGTTTGTTTCTTGTTCTTATGTCCTTATGCTTAATAGTTTAGTTGTACTTTCATTTCTTAGTTTAATTCTTAGCTTAGTATTTTATGTTTATTCTTCTAACCCTTTCCCTCACTGTTGTCTTGCTTAGCTGACCCAACTAAGCTTGTAAGCAACTCTATTTTTTCTCATTCAGGTGACAAAAGAGGCGCAACAAATTGGCGACTCCACTGGGGATAGGTATCAATTTCCTACCCCATTTGGGTTATTCTATCTCTTCTTTCGGTTTATTTAATCTGCAGGTACCATAACCGGCCCAAGTCGACCTGCAAAACATCCAATTCAAAGTTGAATTGAGAGAATTCCATTCGAAATTTTCTTCACGGTCATGTGACAGGTGTGTGCGGGTTTATTGACCCAGAGTCATGCATCGTGCACACGTATGCCAAAATTACTATGTTATTTAGCGCCTTCCACGCACCTGTGCCCAAAAGTCTTTTTCGGTTCGTGCATTAGTGCTTAGTGTGCCTCTCTATACCCTGACACACATGCACCTGTGCATAAAGATACACATTGTAATCATTTTTGTGATTTGTGGAAGGCCCCTAGCCTTCTTAAAAATGATTCCATGCATGTTGTAATCTGCACCACACTTAATTCCCTCTCCATATAAAGGGATTAGTCAAAACACATAGGCACTTAGGGGGTTTAAAATCATTATTTCCTCTTTTTCTTTCATTTTTCCACATGGATGGCTTTCTTTGACTAAGAGTATAAGTTGGAATCATTTGTAATCACATAAAACTTGCATTGGGACTAGAAATCGGATAAAAATCGCTTAGTATTCTCTTCTCTCATGCTTCAAGGTGATCTTGAGAATCAGAAAAAGATTGTAGGACAATTTCACCTCCCTTAAAAATACTAAACCTTTAGGAGAGGACAACAACCCCCTCCGGACTCCTCTTAGTTTATTTTTCAAACACATCTCAAGATTGTAACAGGTCCATACATGCCCAAATGCTACAAAGATAGGATAGTGTTGAAATTTTCTTTCTTAGATTAAATCACTAGGGAATTTTAAAGGTTTTGTAACGGGCCCATACATGCCCACATGATCTCAATCTAGGATAGTTTCAAATATTTCTTAGATTAAATCACAATAGGGAGTTAAAGG
>JASDQU011376990.1:31381-41763 GCA_032191745.1 Picea mariana
TCTAATTTTGGGTTTTTTATTTGTGTAGGGATTTGTTGTCAAAGCCACAATTTGAATTAGGTTGTAATTAGTTGTAATTTTAACGTTTAGAAAAAACATTTTTCTTTAGGTAGTGTCATGTTTTTATTTAGGTGTTGAGTTTAAGGTTTTTTTAAGCAACTATTTTATTTTTTAAGGTCATGCTTGAAAAAAATTATAATTTTGATCCGGTTAGAAAAATTGGTGCTATCGGTAGCACCACATTTTGATTTGGGCGTTGATTTTAGATTTTTTTTTAGCAAGCATTTTATCCTTTAAGCCCATACTTGAAAAAGGTTGCAATTTTAACCTGGTTACAAAAAAAGGTGCTACCGGCAGAACCACTTTTTGATTTGGGGGTTGATTTTAAAGTTTGTTTGAGAAGTCGTTTAATCCTTTAAGCCCATGCTTGAAAAAAGCTGTAATTTTGATGCAATTACAAAAAATGGTGCTACCGGTAGCACCACTTTTTTATTTGGGGGTTGATTTTCATATTTTTTATGTAAAAATATGGGTTTTAAGGGCTAGAGTTCTCGATTTGAGGTCACAGTTCTCATTAAGTTGATAACTATGTTGGAAGTGATAAGTATGGATTTTATTATCGCATTACCTAGAAATAGTAAACAAAATGACTCAATTATGGTTGTATTTTATCAACTAAGTAGGGAAGCACACTTTATACTGATGAAACAACCTACAAGGATATTAATATAGACGAAATATTCATGAAGGAAATGTTTAGGTTACATAGAATTCCTAATGTTATAATATCTCATAGAGATGTTAATTTTACTGAAAATTTTTGAAAGACTTTATCTAAAGGGTTAGATACCCAATTGAATTTCAACATTGCTTATCATCCACAAATGCATGGGAAAACTTAAAGAACTAACCAGATTCTTGAATACATGCTTAGAATATATGTTATGGATAGACCTGGTAAATGAGAAGAATATTTGTACTTAGTTGAATTTGATTATAATAATCATTATCAAGATTCAACAAAACTTAGTCCTTTTGAAATTTTATATAGCGAAAAATGTAATACAATTGTTTCATGGAGTAATCTTGTAAATAGATTGATGATAGAACAAGATATGTTAAAATACATGGAAATAACACTGACAAAGGTACAATAGAACATGAAAGTAGCAAAAACCACGGTTCTTTGAGCAAAAAAGTAGCAAAAACAGGTTCTTTGAACTATAGAATTCCATAGAAAAATGAGTCTAGGGGTAACACCCTTCAGACCAAGAACAAACTAGAAGTGAAAGTTTATCGCAACCAAAGTATAAACCATCAGCTTTATATAAAAGGCTTACACAGTGAAGTAAGAAATCTGACATGGGAAATTTCGCAGAGACATAGTGAGCAACCTAACAGTTACCACCACTATGAGATAAGGGATTGATTAAACATAACTTACAAAGAAAAGAAACAAGAGAAGGAGTCAGTAAACCTTATCAGTTTTGTGATCCTGCAACCATAAGAAACCTAACAATTCCATGCAATGACATAGTAAAAAAACTTAACACTATGAGAACCTTTGAGCGAAAACACAGAGAATAGAATCAAAAGCATGAATTATGAAATGAGCCAAACCTAGGAAAGGTCGGAAGGGTTAAGGATTCAACCCAAAACCCTAACACTTGGAACAACAAATACCTTGCATGTGTAAATCATTAGGACAAACAACAATTAAATATCGTCTCAAGATGGTAATTACAGGTGGCGCATGCAAATTGCAGGACATGCTCACTAAAAAATGAGAATTTGGTGGAAAATTCAATTAAGGATTGTACTCATATGAGTTAAATTACCTTGTAGAATGCATGCCAAATTTTACCTAGTGCACAATAAGATCAATTTAGTAATAACGTATATCAAATCATGTATTAATGTTGTCTATTAAGCACCAACATTCAAATAAAACTCAAACTTAATATATGTGAAAATTAATGTATGACACGAAAATGATACCCTGGGTGATAATTCATATGAGGATCGTTAGAAAGGATCACATAATACAAATACTATTATTACAAAGAACTTGTATCAAATATCAATGTTAACCATATGAAAGTTTGAAAATTAATTAATCATGCTATACCTTTACATATATATATAACATCAAACTTGTCCTCGAGTCGAAATAGGAGTAACTTTAGAATATGGAAACTTAGGATATATGTATATAGGTTATCAAATTAGTAAGTATTATGGAATAAGACTCAGGATAACTTCGAAGAATATTGTTAAGTATGAATTTCATCAACTTGCAATTAGTATAGAGAAAATATAATTTAGGTGGTGAGAAATTATGGAGGAAGGTAATTAAATTAGAATGTTATAGTTGAATAAATGATTTAATATATATATATATATATATTATTTCAGAATTTTAGGTCTGTGATTGATGTCCAACAAGAAGTGTGCAAAATATGACTTTGTATGAGGCATGGGGTGGAAGAAATCTTGGTGTTGCTCATTTGAAAGTCTTTGGTTGTATTGCTTTTGCTCATGTTTGTGATGAAAAAAGAAAAAAACTAGATGATAAAAGTTTGGAATTTATTTTTATTGTCTATTGCGAGGAGACAAAGGCTTATAAGTTATAGATTGTATAATCCAAAAACTGAAATATTGTTGGTTAGTCATGATGTATTTTTTGATGCAAAAAAAGAATGGCAGTGGAATCAAGGATTGAAAATCTAATGTCCAAGAATTATTATAAAATAAGTTGAATCTTATGTTTCGATAAATCTAACTGGTAGTCCAAGTACTACTCAGACTACATCCACTCAATCAGCTTCTTCAACTTCAAGTCCTGCTTAAATTCGAAGTCATCCTCCATGAAAGATAAAATCCTTAAATGAAATTTATGGATATTCTAAATTTGATTTAATGTCTCATATTGAAGCATAGCCAAGAATATTTGAAGATGAAGTAAAACATGAAGCTTGGTTCAAAGAAATGGCTGAAAATATTGTATTCGTTAAAATGAACGAAATCTAGGAGCTTATGGATCCTCCTACTAAAAAATTAGTCATTGGGATAAAATGGTTGTAAAAAACAAAGTATGTAGTTGATGGGTCCATACAAAATCATAAATAGATCTTGGTGTCAAAGGGGTTTTCTTAATAGCCAAGTATAGACTCTGATGAAACAATTTCTCATGTTGCAAGACTGAATACAATAAGAATTGTTTTAACATTAACAACACAATATAAATGATTGGTTTATCAGTTTAATGTGAAATCATCATTTCTGAACGATGATTTGAAAGAAGATTTATATATTCATCACCCCCAAGAATATGCAGTTAAAGAAAAAGAACATAAGGTTCACAAATTAAAAAAATCTCTTTACAAACGAGCTCCAAGAGCATGGTATATCATGATATATATTTATTTTTTGAAAATGAGACTTAAGAGAATTTAAAGTGAACCCACATTATATATCAATTCAAATAGTACAAATGATCTACTTATTGTTTGATTATATGTAGATGACTTGATATATATATCCTCAATTATTTTTTTAGTGGAAGAGTTCAGACCAGCTATGGTGACTGAATTTGAAATCGTTGATTTAGGTTTGATGCATTATTTTCTTGGCATAGAAGTGGGGAAAATGAATGGTGGTATTTTTATTTCACAAAAGAAATATTCTACACATCTTCTTCACAAATGGAAGATGCAAAATTGTAAACCCATGAGCACACCTATCCATACAAATGAAAAGATTTTTGTAGAATATGGAACAAAAAAGGTAGATGCTAAATCCTATAGGAGTTTAGTAGGTAGGATCATGTATCTTAGTGAAACTATACCTGATATAATGCAAGCAATAAGTTTAATTTATAGATTCATGCAAATTTCAAGTAAGATTCACTTTGGAGAAGGAAAAATAATTTTGAGGTATGTCCGTGGAATAAGCAATTTTGACATTTTGTATACTTCAACAAATAATTTTGGGTTGGTTGGTTATACATATAGTGATTGGGATGGATGTACTGATGATAGAAACAATACTCCAGGTGATATTTTCATCCTAGGATCAAGTGAAATATCATGGTGTTTAAATAAACATCCAGGTGTTTCATTATCTTCTTCAGAGGAAGCCTATATTGCAACAACATCAACAACATGTGAAGCAATTTGGTTGAAGAGAATGTTGATTGATCTCAAACAAGAACAACAATATGCCACAATTATTGATTGTTATAACATATCTAAAATTTCCATAATTAAAAATCGAGTCTTTCATAGTTGCATTAAACATATTAATATCAAATAGCACTTTCTAAGAGATCTTGTGGAAAAAAGAGAATTTGAATTAAAGTTTGGTAAAACAAATTATCAAATTGTTGATATCTTCACCAAAGAACTACCAAGAGAGAAGTTTCATTACACGAGAAAGATGCTTGAAATCACGTCATTAATCATTAAGGGGGGGTGTTGAAGATACTGCTTATATTCTATTATTATAGATGGGTTAGACACTGCTCTTAGCATAGTTTGAGGTTATTTGGAATTAGCCTCAAATTATTAGAATTAGTTGCACATGATTTGTGACAATTTCCATAAGTGTAGAAATATGAAGGCTATATATGAATGTATTAGTTGTTCATTAAATATATGAGAAATAGAGATGGAATGAGAAGGAAGAATCAGAAGCATTGAGATACTTAACGTTTTTATTCAATATTTATATTGTTTGTTTTGTTTTCTTACTCTAATTGTCTCATCATAATTCGTCAAGAATTATGTTCAAAGGGATGTGGAAAATAACCCACCATCGATTGTGTATGTCCAAATTGAGTTCCCAATGGCCCGTAAAAGAAATGAATCACTAATTACCAGTTCCAGAGGATGGAAAATGGGATGAAAAAATGAAACTGCTATGATGATGATGAAGATGATTAACATCCACTAAGTCTGAATTGTTCCATTGAACCTTAATAGGGTAAGAGATTAATTTCAATTCTTTAGAATTTTGTTTATGCTCATTAACAAAAGATTTCCAATATCCCCATAGTTTTGTTGATTTAAAAGGTTAGGAAGGTTGGTAATGTGTGTAACAACTGTGTCATTATGACTACACGACAAGTGCATTTTTTTTTTCAAGAAGGACAGGAGCACAACAACGAATAACAGTTAATGGTGCAACCTGATGATGAAACAATTCAAACATATCAGGCAACAGACAACGAAAACTCACGCACTAGCACGATGAGCAGCGGGGAAAAATAGGTGTAGATCAAAATATAGCAACAACTACTCGCCCGACAGAACAAGACCAATCCTACAAGCTAAGGGACAACATCCCCAACCCGATGCAATGATCTTGACGACCAAGGATATAACCTAAAGGTGCATGAACCAAAGGTATGAACGTGTAACAACCTAAGCACTAATAGTAGCTCACAGGCCAACAACACCCACACGGAAGGCACAGACCTCAGCCAAGTTATCCTTCACCTCCATACCTTAGGGCGTGCAATGATCCCCTCATTGGGAATCATGTCGTCCCTAGGGGATAGACACAACTTTAACCTTTCTATGACACATACTATCTGGACCAAGGTCTTTGGATAACTCTAACACGCTAGGGCCAACTACTGACCAGAAGGCTACACCCATACCCCATGAAACAGGTCGACAGGATGCAAGAAGATGACAACAAGGGAAGAACGCAAGACAATAAACGACTTCGACAACCACCCAATGAATAAATTAATACCAATGTTGACAACTGGTGTGATCGTATTCTTCACAACCAAGAAGACTACATGCCAAAATCTTGGCTAGGAAGTGATCTAGCCAGTCTTTTTTTTATTTAATATTTTTGTTACAAACTGTTAAAATTTGTAGTTTTTTAGTGTTTTTTTTACCACAATGAAAATTACAATTTCAAAAATTATTTTATAACTAGATTCTAGTGAAATAATGAAAATTACAATTTCAACAATTAATTTTTAACTAGATTCCGGTGAAATATTAAATCTAAGTCTTAACACTTTTATTAATGAAGATAATCTCGACATAGCAGAATCAATACTAAAAGGCTTCGCCAAAATTATTTGAACTTTAATGGTACAAGAGATATAGATTTGTAAATTTAAATGTTAAGAGTAAATATGTTCTAATTGTAGCTTTGTTGTAGGTTCCTCTACTACTTACATTTCATTAATTTTTTTACAATCAGATTTGAGATTGCAAATCTAAACCTTAACACTTTTAGAGTTCTTCTTATGTGATTATATTTTCTTTATGAAGATGATATGTACATCATAGAATCAATGACAAAAGGATTTGCCAAAATTATCTCAACCTTAATGATAGAAGAGATATGGACTTGTAAATTTAAATGTTGAGAATAAACATGTTTTAATTGTAGCATGTTGTAGGTTTTCTCTAGTAGTTACATTTCATTAATTCTTTTATAACCAGAATTCAGCCAAGATCCAGATTTGAACATAAAGGGACTCAGTGATGTAGGATCATTGCCTTCACAGTCATCAATGCAGACGTGGAGGAGAGAAGAATGACATTTCAGCAAAGCCAGAAATTCAAATCGACCATTAACTAAAAATTTATTTGGGTTGTTGAGATATTTTGTTGAGAAAATTTGAAAATCGTAACTTGTTTCTAAAGTCTCTTAGGCAGGGATGATTTTAAGGATGGAAATTTGTTTTAAAATGTAGAAACTTTAGCGAATCTTACTAATCCTTCATATGCCAACTATAAATGTTTGGTGATATTTTTGCAAAAATATTCAAGTTTATAAGGATTTTATATAGTTTTTATAAAATTTTGGTGATTTTTAATGTAAAATAATTTTATCCTATAGAATTTGGGTGAATCATTTTTAAAATAGAGAATCTCGATTTTGGAAAACCCATGGAAAATTAGCCCATGAACGAAATTTAGCCCCTAAAATCATCCATGCTCTCAGGACTGTAAGAAATCGCAAACATGGAGTGTTCACTCTATCTGATAGTAATTAGCAGTTATCATAATAGGACTGAGTAGGTAATGTTTTTAAGTCTTAATTGATAGATTTTAGGAACATGAAAAGAGAGCTCAGGGAGCCGATCGTTAAAAAGTTTCATTTTTCATTTTAAGAGTAGATCAGGATGGATAGAGGAGAGTAGAACAAAGTAGAACAGAATAGCAGGAACACCATGTAATTTTCATTTTCCAGTAAAGAATAGAACATACAGGAGATTTTCATATATCTGTGTTCATTTACTGTTTAAAGAAAAGTGTGTTGCATTCTGTGTGATGTTCATAATTTCATTTTCATTTACTATTGAGAGTGGAGAGAATGACTGTATGATTCTATAATGAAACTGGGTAAGTTTCAGTTGTTTTTATACTGAACCGTGTATGCAAGGTGTGCATTAAATGGATCTTGGAACGATTTAGAGAGGGAGGTTCAGAGGAGAACAAGGAGACTTGATATTCTAGGTTCAAGGAGTGCACAGAACTTACAACCAACTAAGTTAGAAGAAACAACAAAGAAGAATGCTAGGAGGGCGTGAGGTATTTTCTTTTCAAGAAAATCCCTTCAAATCTAATTTATTCGAAATCCTCGAACGCAAGGCGAGCATAGGATTTTGAATATTTAAGGAGAAGAAGATCAGGAGGGAATGTGTTTTCGTTCACAGAGATCCAGCTGAAGAAGGACTGAAGATTTATTCCTTTACACTTAGAAGATTTCCTAAGTCTGGGATGAAAACTCACAGAAGCTCAGGGGGGAGACCACAGTAACCGTTAGATCTAAATGCATAGAGCTGATAGACGTTGAATCTAGAATAATGGCGAGGAGTTGAATGGACGGTGGAAATACTTCGAGATGAATTGTCGCTCTTCTGATAGCCATCAAATTTGTTGAAGCAGCGTGAACCTTAGTGCCTTGTGCCCAATGGAGGATTTCGACATTCAACATCTGTAAGAGCAAGGGTGAAGTTCCTTCGGACCCACGTGTTGTGAAATCTTGATGACCTTCATATTTCACAGAAGACACCCATCAAGTAGGGAAGAGATCGAGAGTTGGGACATGTGGTGGGTAGTCAGTGTTTGATAGAATAACCAAAAGAATCAAGACCATCCCTCATGGAGAGGAAAGGTGGCGACAAGATCTGATCGACCGAGGGACTCATGAGGAGAAGAGCGGAGGATTCACGAGAAGGAAATCGATGAAATCATCCAGACCATTGCTCATAAAGAATATAATGGAGGATCCTGACCATTGGTCAAGGGGCAATGGATACTGTCAATCCAATGTGAAAGGATTTCGGAGTTTTGGTGTTCGGGGAACTGAAGGTGTAGGACCTTTGGTCTTGCAAGTTGCAAAACCAGTGTGAAACCCTAAAAAACCCAAGGTTTGACCCTAGGTCATGGGACTGGGTCATATGGCCATCCACTAAGGGAGGCGTTAAAAGAACATGGGGTCCTTTCAGAGTTCAAAACTTCTAGAGTTGAGAGGTAAGAGAGCATGTTCATGGGTTTGCCGAACCATAAACTCTGATAGCCCTTTTTGTGTAGACATGTGGTCACGGGGTGTATTCACATGAGGTAGGAGTTGAGAACCTTAAGCCCCCAATCGGGATTCAAGGATTCTAGTTGCAAAGGAGCGAGATTCTTGACTGCAGAAGTCCCGATCTTTTTGGTTTACCACAAGGTCAAGGTGAACGGTCGCATGGACCGAGATTTAAGCATAGGCTAATCGTCGTTAAGTTATTTTCAACATTTGATGGTTGAAGAAACAACGATTTCTCCCTCGAGAAATCTCGAATCGCGAAATGCGAAACACGCCTTATGGGTAAGGTCGTGGTCATAAGGATGATCACATGAAGGGGGAGATAGCACTTGACGATGGATTCTTCACATTTGAGTTCTAAACAAGAAGACCTGTGGATATGATTTATAGGGTTCTAGTGAGGACCCGAAAGAGCTATTCTAGCTCAGAGTTAGAGGATGATATAATGACCGGTAGGTCGTGAACCCCACTAGGATAGGGGGTTTGCATCAGGTGGTATTAGAGCCAAAGAAAAACATTTTAAGTTTGTTTGAAGAACAACAGACAAAAGAAGAAGAGAGGAAGGTTGGTATTCTTCATGGGAATTTCACTCTTTTGGGAGTGGACGCAGTGAAGTCATGCCACCAAGAAGGTGTAGAGAAAACGTAGAGATGGAAGAAGAACTGAGGCGACTCAGAATGAGGTTGGACACCATGGAAACAACACAGAGAAGGGCACCAGATACTGGTGATGTTAGTGGAGCTGGGAGTGAAGAAGAGGCCGAAGCTAGCAATAATGTGGCAGAGGATGCTACACAAGACTGCTTCATAAAAGTTGTTTCAAAGATTGGGGCCAAAGCAAGGATAGAAGTACCTATGTACGAAGGTAATATGGAATTTGAAGAATTTTTATATTGGATATGCACCATGGATAAGAACTTTGATTATGAAGATATCGAAGAGGACAAAATGGTAAAGCATGTCATGACGATACTGAAGGGTCACACAACATTATGGTGGGATGAACTACAAGCTGAATGCATAAGAAATGGTAAGCATAAAATTAAAAGTTGGGATACGATCATAGCTAAGATGAAAAATAAATTTATCCCAAAGTATTACCATATCAATCTTTACAGTAGGTTGTAGAACCAGAAATAGAGAGGTTTATCAGTGAAGGAGTACACTCAAGAGTTCTACAGACTGAACATCAGGGCTGGACAGAAAGAGAATAAAGGTGAAAAGACAACCAGGTATATCAATAGGTTGAGATATGAAATCCAAGAAGAGATCATCATGATGTCTGTTAGTATATTCGAGGATGCTTATCAAGCAACCTTGAAAGATGAGGAAAAATTAGCCAAGAGGCAAAGTCAACGAAGCTGAGGCAGAAGAACCAACAGGGAGAAGTTCTAGAAGTCAAAGTCAGAAGCTGATAAGAAACATAGCCACAAAGAGAAGGGAGGAAGATCTAAAGAAGGACAACATGGTGGATGGAGTTCTTTTCCCAGTGGTAGAGGAAGAGGAAGAGCCAGAGGAGGCATAGTTAAATGTTATACCTGTGGAAAGGAAGGCCAGAAATTTTAGGAATGTCCCAACAGAAAAAGAGAAGGCAGAGAAGTGCACATTGCTAAAGTAGAGAAGCATGTGGAAGCAGAGGTCGCAGAAGGAGGAAGAAATCTCATGATGAGGAAAGTTCTTCTCAAACTAGAGAAGGAACCAGAAGAACCAGTTCAATGGACAAGCCTATTCAGAACTGCTTCCAAGATGAAAGACAGGGTTTGCAAGGTGATCATAGACAGTGGGAGCACGGATAATCTAGTATCCACAGAGATGGTG
>JASDQU011376991.1:10245-32393 GCA_032191745.1 Picea mariana
ACAAACCAATCAAAGTGAAAGCAAATCAATATATTCAATAGCTAATCTATACATATGATCAAGGAATTATGTAATAAAGTGACATCATCTTTATGGGAAAGGGACATATTACTGTATTGAATTAATTGAAATTGAAACTTACAACCTAAGCCTTGATGTTGTAGATCTCCTTTCGATGGCTCCTAGCTCTGACACACTTGCTCATGCATGAAGAAAATCAACCACTTTTGATGACCTTGTTGTTGTCTATAGTTGTTGTAGCATCAGTCCTTCATACAGGCTTTCAACAATTCTTCAATCAATCTCTTGCTAGTTTGCTTCTAACCTTTTCCATAAGCATTCCCCTCAATATATAGGAGAAGATAGATTAGTTACTTGGATAGGAATGATCCCAAGATATCTGGAATGCCAGCACCTGAACAACCATTCGAAGCCAACTCATGTTTCTAGAAGATTCCCTTCTAGAAGATTCGAGATTTTTATCTTTTTCCTTCCTTTGGAACATGTTCGCACCCTGACAGTTAGGTACAGTGAAAACCCTTCGCACCCTAGATTAATGCAGCCTGCGAGAATCAGGAATTCTCGCAGGCAGCTATATAGGTAGCCTGCGAACATCTCTTAAAAGCATGATTTCTGGAAGCAGACAAATGTAACTTTTCTTAGGAAAGTGTTCTTAGTGAAGAGCTTGATTTTCCATCATCATAACATCATCACGATGACCAAAATTGTGGATAATAGAATGCCCCCCAAAGTCTGAGAGTGGAATCAGTGACAGTCAATAGACTTTGTAAGCTGCATGTGTGTGTCAAGAACCAAGAGCGCATCTAATCAGAAACCTGCAAACATCCAAGCATCGGCAGAATATATATCCCTGCTAAGGTAGGCATTCCCATGCTCAGATCATAGATTGATGACATCATAAACAAAGGTCATGGCCACCAATCATACACTGTGGATCCATGCCGTCACAATATAGCATAGCCACCTGAATACATTGTGGATCTATGCGACAAATTTTCAATCAAGACGACATAGCCATGAAACATACACAGTGGATCTATGTGTCACAAATCATACATACTCCATCGCAACCTGGAACTCTTAAGACAATATCCAGGGTCTTCAATCTCACCGTCCAAAGTACGAATCTAACCATGTGATTACATGTGTTGAAGTCGAACATGGTAGAAACCACTTGATTACCGGTCATTGATGTAACCGTTAACAAGTGCGAGGGAAATCACCATTGATGCCGATGACTCCCAAGGTACTAAAGTACAATCCATCAATTGTGAATAAATGAGTTGATGTCGAACATCCGACGGAATCTTTCGATCAGGGGTCAATGAGGTAAACCCACTGTCCAAAGCGAGGAAACTTGCCATTAAGGTATGCAAGCTCCAAGGTACTGAATGATTTCTAAGCCTCAATTCTGGATAATGTGTTGATGTCGATGGAACAAGACTCGTCACAGGAGGGCCTTGATGTATCCTCCATCAGTGACACGAAATGAGTAACAGAGTTTGAAAGTGAAACAGAGCATGTAGCAATTGGACTTTGGACACAGGGAAGGCCGACACGAAGAGAATGAATAACTACAGATGGATGACTCAAATAGAGGTTTTAGACGGACTTCTCTTGAACATATGAATGACACGACCAATGATTTGGCAGCATTGACTCAAAGATGACACATGGAAAGACCTTGACATCAAATCGAATGAGAGACAAATGGATTACCCAAACCAGTTTCGAATGATGAATAGGAGGTCTCATGTTCAAGAGAGACACTTACTGCCAATTAATACAAAGATGAAACATATCCCTTTCCCAAATTTTCCCCCACCATTTCTGGCAAGTACCTCTTTATGTTTACGCAAGCTTGAAGAGGATCACATATGCTTGTCGATATAAGCTCATCCTTCAGACGAGTCCCTCGGAGTACTTTTAACAAACCCTAGGAAGGAGTGGTTCGGTCCCATTACGGGTCTGTCAATGTTTGTTTAACGAGTCCAGAGATAGTAAACTCGAAGGTTTTTCAAGATTATAGAGTTTGGAAAAACACTTAAAAGATAACTCTCTCAGTTCCTTTTTCGTACAGTAGTCCAATGAGACCAAAAAAGGGTTAAACTATCGCTCAAAGGACGCATACTTCAAATACTTTATCGAGCGTGAAAATAGCAAGATCGCTCGGCAATCTTTTCCTGTTTAGAGAGTCTGAAAAGAGCTTAAAAATAACTCCAGGGGGGTTCCTTTTTCATGTAACCACAACGAGCCTGAAAAAGAGATAAAACAACGCTCGATCACGTTCTTATGTTTTTCACAAGTGCAAGAACGGACAAAAGGCGCTCGAGGTTTTATGTCAAAACCATAGAAAACAATCAAAAATATACCACACCATAGAAAAAATCGTCTATGACCCTTCATGTTTCATACCTGCAATTCACTTCACTCATTTCCATATTAGTAATTAGGGTTGAATAATGAATAAATATAAAAAAAAACTACTTTTGACATAGTTAAAAATTAATTAAAACAAACCCATAACACATTTTACCATATCATTTTACCCTTTTACCATTTGAGTGCAAAAACCTCCACTTTACCTTCTACCTTCAGCGTTGATTTTCGGGAGCTTCGGGCAATCATTCCACGAGCCGTCTGCAGTATTTTGGTAAGCTCTCCATTCTTTATATTTTCATGGTTCAAATTCATGTTTTCTCATGCAGGTTTATAGCCATCATCATGGTCCTCGAATGGAGAGAACGGGAACACGAGGAAGATAATACAAACGTAGAAAATCACCCTCCAACCATTGCTGCCTTAAGAAATTGTTGTCTCCTGAAATATTTCCGCATCCCGGGCATGAGAGCCCAAGTTCGATTGCTGGAATACTTGGTCCGAATGTGGGACCCGGATCAACAAGTCTTCATCGTGGGAGCTCATACCTTGACTATTGACATCGAGGACATCTATTTCTTGACTGGGTTATCCAGGCGAGGGTCCTATGTCAGTTTGACCAGTAGCAGAAGGAGTGGTTTGAAAATGAGTGAGTATTGCCGCCAGTACTGCATGCCTGAGGCCGAACGACAGAAAGGGAAAGTGGCAATTTGGGGAGTGACTGATATAACTCTCCATACCATTCTCTTCACTATTGCCCGGATGGCAGGAAGTGTTGCTCCACATATGGCTCTGCAGAGCTATTTCCAGTATGCCATCGAGTGTACTGAGCCCCAGGTATTCAACTGGGCTGATGTAGTTTTACGCAGTCTCAAAAAACAGTTGACAAAGTGCAGGCATGGAGATCTGAAACAGTTCGGATATGGATCTTTGTTAGTGTCCTTATTCTGTGAGAGGGTCCCTGCGTTTAGACTTCAGGCTGAGTGGCACTTTCTGGGTCCCAGGGATCCAAGGATGTTACGATGGTGTCGACTCATGGCCCGACATGTGGCAGGACCAATCGTCAGGTGTGACGATATCTTCTTCGACTAGCTTCAAGGTCAGATGCTGATGGTAGAAGATTATGCATATGCTGGCTTAGATTTTCGTGGTGATCCTGACCTTGCACTGCCTGAGGATGCACAGTGGGGAGACCTCGGTAAGAAGTACACCAATTTTTTATCTTTTAAATGTTTTTGTATTTTTAACATATTTAAATGTTTTTTGTTTTATAGATTTACCCAAAGACTAACATCAAATACTTGTTGATAACACAGACGTTGGACCATATCGACCTGCTGGCAGTTCTCCTATTCAGTGACAAGGAGAGGCAGCAGTAGCAGTTCCACAGTACGCTGAGGATTACCTGCCGGTGGAGCAGAATTTAAAGGGCCTTATGGCAGACGTTCCAGATATGACTCTGGAAGAGATTCCATGACGCGATCAGCGTCACACAGTGGGAGTCTCTGCATCTATGCGTCGACTGCTCCACAGAGTTGCTAGGACATTAGTGTGCTATTGTGAACGTCATCCGTGACGTCCTTATGTAGAAGCCATGA
The DNA here is from genome assembly GCA_032191745.1 of Picea mariana. Lineage (NCBI taxonomy): Eukaryota > Viridiplantae > Streptophyta > Pinopsida > Pinales > Pinaceae > Picea > Picea mariana. The sequence continues at coordinate 14,244 of JASDQU011376991.1, forward strand.
GCTTCAATTTTGATATTTTGGTCTTCGGACAAACATTTTGTAAAAACAAACTTTTTTGATCGCTATATATATACACGGCTTCTACCGGCTTACTTTATATTGTGTATAATTTAATGTGTTTGATTTATAAATGATTTAAATGCCTGTCCAATACATAATTAGCTAAAACATCTGTTAATGTATTAAGACATCTAGGAATATGTTGATATTCAATGTGATCAAAATATCGTTCCAAGAGGCGAATCCGCAAATATACCCTTACTAAAGTAGAACTTCGAATAGAATATACATTACTGATTTGTAGTACTACAAGCTGCGAGTCAAGTCACACAACCAAATGACGAATTCCAAGAGAGATAGCATCAACCAATAATTCAACAACGGTGTTATACTCTGCAATATTGTTGGTTGCTCGACCAAGACATATACCTCATAGAGATATGAGCTCATTTGTCGGGGCATAGATTGCCCATGCAGCAGAAGCTAAGTTCTGAGTACTACGGCTAGCTCCATCAGCGAAGCCAATATAAGGAAGCGAATACTCCGACATCTGGCAATCAAACACAATGTCACATAAGGACAGAGACCAGATAACGTCAAAAGCAAAAATAAAGTAACACACACACTCAGTATGATACATAAAATACAAGTACTCATGCACAAATAACTCATGCATAGTACTTCTTTAAGTACAACCCATTCCTGGGTTCACTCAAAGGTACACCATCATAATCAACTAGCTCATATGCTCATTTTTCCAAAACTTTACTGACAATGTAGGGACCACGCCACATAGGTTCAAATTTCCCGGCTCCTAGGACATCTCTATCCTGTTCATACAGAAGAACAAGATCACCTTCAGAGAAAACACGAGGCTTGACAAGCTTGTCATATTGTGCCTTAACGCGTTTCTTTTGGGCTTCTATTACTAAAGTGACATTACGTCGGGTCTCATCTAATCGCATCAATACAACAGACGTTCCTCTTCGACAGAAGTATTGGGTAAGAGCTCTACAGCTAACTTCAAAGAAGGTATTTCACATTCTATTGGCAGAATGGCTTCCATGCCATAAACTAATCGAAAGGGTGTAAATCCCGTAGTGGATTTAACAGATGTCTGATACGCCCACAATGCGGAGAACAATATCGTGTGCCAGCTGGTTTTATGTATTCCTATCATCTGTCAAATCATAGTTATGAGAACCTTGTTGATGGCTTCGACCTGGCCATTAGCCTGTGGATAATAGGGTGTTGAGCTATCATGACGAAGGCCCAACTTCTCTGTAAGTTCAGACATCATATAATTCCTAAAATGACTACCGTAATCGGTAACAATAGCCTGAGGAACACCAAAACGAGTAATGACATGGTTGAAAAGGAATAATGCTGCAGTCTTCCCAGTATTATCGAATGTCGGCATTGCCTCAGCCCACTTTGTAAAATAATTGACAGCTACAATAATATAACCATGCCCCCAGCCGAGTGAGGGTGACATGTCATGAAATCAATGCCCCATTTTGTGAAAGGACCTACTGAGACTACAGGATGAAGGGGAGGAGGATGCGACCGAATCTTCTGATTATAAGTCTAGCAGGCATGACACTTCTGAACAGCAATAATGTAGTCATTGAACAAAGAAGGCCAAAAGTATCCTGCACGTAAGATCTTCTGGGCAGTAGCATACCCAGACATATGACCACCACATGCTCCTAAATGGCAGTCATTCAAAGCTTTCTCAGCTTCATCAAAAGTCAAACAACGTCGAAAGACAGAGTCAACGCCTCGACGGTAAAGCGTATCGCCAAGGATAATGTATTGGCGAGCCTGATAACGTATACGATGTCGTTCATTACTGGACAAAGCAGGCTGGAAAGTTTGAGTTTTGAGATATATAATGATATATCTGTACCAAATATCATCAGTACTAATAAGGAAAAGTGATTCTTCAGGTAACGAATCGACTGCTACATTTTCTGTGGCAGAGTGGGGAAAATCACAAATTAACTCAGCAAATACCAAGGATTTCTTCGACGTGGCGCGATCGAATTCCAAGTCGAACTCCTGGAGAATGACAATCCACTTAGAGTACTTGCCCCCCAGCAATTGACGTGTCAATATATGTTGCATGGGGTTACAATGTGAAATCACGGTAGTTTTTGTGGAGAGAATATAATGACGAAATCATTGAACTGCTTGAACAGCAGCCAAAGCCAGTTTTTCAACATGTTGGTACTTGACTTCTATTGATGATAGACTTCTACTCAAGTAATAGATAACATGCTCATCATGGTTATCATCCTCTTGAACAAGGACCATGCCGATAGTATACTCGGAAGCAGCCAGATAAAGAAAGTAATCCCGACTATAATCAGGAGGGAAAAGAAGAGGAGCTTTTGTGAGGGACAACTTTAAAGCTTTGAAAGCGTTATTGGCAACTTTATCCCAAACAAACTCTGAACCTTTCTTTAAAAGACGTGTAAAACCACGAGTAATCTCGGCGTAATTCGGGATGAAATGACAAAGAAAGTTTGCTTTCCCCTGTAAACTTTGTAACTGGCGCAGTGAAGAAGGAGGAGGAAGATTGAGAATCGCCTCAACCTTAATAAGATCTACCCGGATCCCCTGACGTGAAACAATGAAACCGAGAAGACGGCCAGACTCTATGCAAAAGACACATTTATGAGGATTTAAACAAATGTGATAGAACCGACAACGAACAAAAATTGCTCGGAGATGATTGGGGTGATCGACTCGGCGTAAAGAATGAGACGGCAAATCATCCAAATAAGGTTGAACGATATGCTTTATATCGTGAAACGCATAAGACATCGCACGTTGAAACGTTGCACCTGTGCTCTTAAGACCGAAGGGAAGTTTTCCGTAGGCGAAATTACCCCAAGGACAAATAAAAGCAGTTTTATGTTGGTCCTCAGGAGCGATGTTAATCTTATTGTAGCCGAAAAATCCATCCATGAGGGAAAAGATCGCACTACCGGCACAATCATCAACGATCTGGTCAACGAAAGGGGTCGGAAAGTTGTCCTTCGGACAAGCTTTGTTAATATCCTGATAATCGACACAAACACGTATACTACCACCTTTCTTATCAATCGGTATAGGGTTGGAAACCGATTCTGTCAAAGCCACGGGATAAATAAAACCGGCTTTAAGAAGTTTTTCAACTTTGAGTTTAATGGCTGCTGCTTTACGTGGATGGACAGGATGGAGGCACTGCCATACTGGTTTAGCTCCAGGGTACGTTTTTATCTCATGCACAACGATAGATGGGTCGATACCTGGCATCTCTTCGTAACTCTAGACAAAGATATCACGAAATTCTTTGAATAAAGCAGTATAAGTGACAATTTCCTCTGGAGAACACGAAGCTCCAATGTGAACATTTTCAACTATCCCAGGTTTCACTGAAATATCAATGGGTATCGTGGGAGAAATATTACTGAGGTTCCCTTCTACAAACACATCATGTGTAGATCTGGGAACGGTCATTGTGACAACAACGGTCGACGGAGTCGAAATATGTTGATAGTTCTCGAGAGTGTGTTGTTCCAGAAACAGAATGGAACGATGATGCCCATCGTCCCAAGGCATATCGGCCATGACGGACATGATCATCTCGTCAGTGGGAAAGATGACACGAAAAGGATCAGGAGACAACTCCTCCAGAGAGGGTGTAGAAGGTGTTGCCAATTGAATCGCGTGATAAGCAGACTCAATCGGACTTAACGGCATAACGTCGTTGAAACGAGCATGATCTCCAGGATCAGGGACTATCCAAGGGTCAAAAGACACTGGAAGTTCATAAGGAACAGCAGAGATCATATTAATCGAAGCAACGGACGGGTGTAGAATATCGAGTGGTGGTGGTATGGGAAAAGTACCCATTAACGAAGAATCTTTTAAAAGACCGACTCCAACATTCTCGTAACCCGGTGGGGTTTTAGCTATAAACGGCACATTTCCAATGCGAGTATCGAAATTAAAGAAGGCAAGTTGATCAACTGTAACAACTTTTCCCTGGTGAGGAAATCTTAAAACACGGAAAAGTGTTGACACAACAGCACGCATAGAATCTACCCAGCTGCGACCAAGAAGAAGATTATAATCTAAGGGAGCATTGAAAACTTCCACTTCAACTTGGACGGTCTTACCTTCTAGAGTGACAGGCAGTGAGGAAAGAACGTCGTAAGGCTTAAAACCAGAGCCATTAAAGTCTTTTAGAGTATTTTTTGATTCCGTTAACGGAGGAGAGCCAATGGATTTCCAACAAGTAAGAGACATTACACACGTAGAGGCCCCCTCATCAACAACTGTCCGACAAATGCTCTTGTCAGCGACAATAACTTGTATCTGAAAAGCAAGCTGGGGGGGTAATCTTGGAACATGTTCTTCCAAGTCAAAGACTATCAAATTCGAATCTGTACGATCAATTCCACCTATATCTTTCAACAGAGCCCTTCGTTGTGCAGGACAAGACTGAAGGACTTCAAGGGCAGACATCGTTGAAGGTGCTTGGGCCAGATCTTCCACAATACTGTAGTTCTGGGCTGCACGAGCGTGAGGATTGAAAGCCGACTTGCGAACAACACCTTTAGGGGGTCGTAGGACTGTATCAAGACTCGGTCGTTCGAGATGAAGAGGACCGTTCGTAGGTGGATTCGGTGGAGAAGCTTGTACCAGATCGGGAGGTAAATCGTCAACCTTCTCCTTAGAAGGAGTATAGTCTTTAGCTCTAGTTGCAATTGCAACGTCGTTCTTCTTAGAATCACCGGTGCACATCAAAACATATGATGTGGTAGAAGTAGATGGTTGGCCATGAATGACCAACGAGGCCCGTTGCTGAGTCGGGAAAGGTTGAGACAAGACAGCCGGTGTAGGCGGTTTAGGCGTTCCTTGAAGGAACTTAGAAACTTCGGCACGTCGAGGACAATCCCTTGTATAGTGATCGTCACCGAAGATAAGGCAAGGGTACCGCGGTTTGCGCTTATCCCACTCTTCAACAGGAGCATTTGTAGTTTGTTCTGTAGGATTATTATTCTTGCCCCCCTTATTCTTGCCTCTCCCCTTTTTAGATTTACCTTTACCGGTCGGGGTAGATTGAACAGCGTTCACTTCAGAAGTTTTACCGGCGGGAGGGGCAGGAGACGGAGCATTTTGAACGTTAGAAGATGTAGATTTAGGGGTTGTATTCGAAACAGTATGTGAGTGGGTGTGAGTAGAACCAATCACACCATCAGCTGCATGCGATGCAGCTGGAGGAGTTGAAGCGCTGGAAGTACCGGGACGGGGTAGTTCAGGTAACAAATCATAAAGTGTTCCCGTTTGTGAATAAACGAGATCCAGATATTGGGCATGACTTATAGCCTGCTCCTCCGTAACAACACCACCCATAGCGATGTCTTTACCAATCTCGTTCACGAAGGATTTCGTGAACCATTCGTCCAGTAATTGATCAGGGAGCTCAAGTTTGATAAGACGTCGTCTTCATCTCCACTCATGTATATGATCTGAGATATGAGTGCCTTTAGTTTGTTTAAAAGAAGTTAAAATCTCAGTCCCAGTATCATATCGGATCGGAAACTGGTAATGTGTGAGAAAAGCCATGGCCAGGGTGTTAAAATCGGAGAAGAAACCTCGTGGTAATTCAATGTACCACTTCGCAGCGAAACCAGTAAGAGTTCTTTGAAAAAGACGTAGGCGAATGGAGTCATCCATCAAAGAGTTAGATGAACACCACAGATGAAAAGTCATCACATGATTATTTGGATCCTCCCCCGCCTTGCCATCGAATTTTAGAATATCCGAGGGAAGCTTGGCCAGAATAGCAGGCCATTGGGGGGAGTGACGAATAGGATCATTCAGAATCCTAGTCAAATCTGGCAAATCCAAAGTAGCAAGGAAAGGCAACTGTCGGTTTACTTGCAGGTACTGATGGCTTTGGGGTGGAAGCCCCATCGACAAACCAGTAGGAGCGTAAGCAGACTGTCCGTAGAGGGAAGCCCCTGGCTGATTCGGTGGTGGGCGGATAGGATAGTAATCCCAAGGATTATAACCTTGAGTTTGAGCAGGGACCTGGGGTTGAGTAGTCTAACCCGAACCCCAAATAGGATTAGTTACCCCGGGATAAGGTTGGCCAACGGTAGGGACAACTTGTTTCCCCCCAGCATTTTGAGGAAAGTTTTATAGAAGTTGATTCCAATACTGGGCCAGTTCAGGAGGTATATTTTGTCCAAAGGGTGAGGTAGAACCCCCTACTGTAGGTATAGTTCCACCCGGAAGTTGTGTGCCAACCGTAGGTTGTGTAGTAACTGTGTTGTGTCCGGGAAACGGAAAAGGAACCGTACCACCCTGTCCACCAACGGGAATCTGCGTGTTAGGTGCAACAGTCGGAATAGTGCCACTAGGATTATGATTACCAGAAGGAAAAGGTAGGAGTGTCGAAATAAAATGAGGAACCTCATACCCAGGAAAAGGAGGACCACCTGGAGAACCAGCTGGGGTTTGCGAAGGTGTTGGATTAGGAGGATTCAACAGAGCATTCAGCGCATGGTAACTGGGTGGTAATGTTGGGATGACATCAGGTATTCGTTGGGTATTGATAGGAGGGAGAGTAGTTGCAGTAACCTCGGTTTGGACACTCGTAGTATTTGCAAGATGGGCCATCTCGGGAGGAAGAACAAAACGATAAGTGGTATTCTCGGGTGTAGTTTCTGTCTTAGGAGACACAGGAGGGTTGATTGCGTAAACAGGGGGTGACTCTGTGCCAAAAAGAACTCGTCGAAAATTACCGGACCAAAAAGGATCTTGGCCTACTACACCGTGAGAAGGCCCAACAGTTGATTCAGAAGATGTAACAATGGTTTCTTCAGAAGGATTTAATCGTTCATAAGGTCGTTCACCACGATGAACACGATAGTCTTCTATCGTATTGGTATCTCAAAAATCGTCTAGAGAATCAGTTCGTTCGACTTGTGGAAGTGGTGTGGTGACAACTAGAACGTCACTGGTTTCCCCGTGTGGTGAAGTAACCACAGGGACTTCAGTCTGATGGGGTGAACCCTCAGGTGTACCAGTAGGTTGAGGATCGTCCAGATGCTCTGGAGATAATCCTTGCATTCTACGAGAACGTTGTGGGGGCGCAATTGTAAACAAGTGACAAGTTCCACGAGAAAATTCCTATGGTCTGCTTCGAGAAATAAACAGCACTCACTAGTAAACAAAAACTAAGAAGCAATCACCGAGCAAACAATACCTTCTAATTTCAAAGCCACTAGTTGGTGATGAAATCCAACATCGCAACAATGAGACGAGAAGGGGCGGGGCTAAGGTGGAAAAGTTACGTTGACGACCTGCTTAACAGACTTACGCCCTGGTGCAAGCTCCCACACATAATCGTGGGTATACCCTCCAAGGAGCCCGAGTGAGTTTAATCAACGTCGATTCCAGGTACAGTGAAGACTTTCCCCTTCACAGTCACCTTGGGTAAGAACCTAGAGAGATAAGCCACTAAGGTCACCACAAACAACAATACAGCCTGGGGGGACAGTCATCAGTCCGATCCACACGCAAGGGCAGGGTATCTAGCCCAAAACCAACTCAAAGGCTTCCACTCATAATTGTGGGTATACCTCGGAGTGATCCCCGTAATACGTGCAATCTCTACACTGATGTCAACAAAGCAGGGTTAGTAACTCTGCCAACACCAATGTGACCTAGTGCTTAACCCTTGTGTTAGAAGGGTGTCCCGGGACAATATGTTGCCAATGGAATTTATCACTCCCTAACTCAAGATGCTATTGTGTGTTTTGAGCTTTTAGAGAGTGTGTCTCTCTTCCTACTCCAAAGCACTAGCCTAGCTAATAAATTGGTGTAAAGATCCCTAGAAAAAGTTACTAGATCAATTTTAAGATTACGCAATGTTTTTAGGAGCTGTTAATTACTCAAAGGTAACAGAAGTGAAACTCATGATGTGTGACTCTGACCCAAATAATGCAAGGATAATGATGAAATATAATTTTTTTCATTCCATGAATCCTAGTTATGGGAGAGAGAGAACATTTTCTGAATCAATCTAAATACTTCAATGCAATGCACAATTTTCCGTTCAGATGTCTATGCAAACAATCATTTATCAATGAACAATCTTTAATGTCTTTTTCAAATACTTCAATAAACTCTAAAATTTGATTTTTCAATGTTTTCAAAATGACAAAAACAAAATCTTGAAAGAAAACTTATTGTTCACTTTCCAAGAAGAACTCTGATTAATGAGAAAAGAAAATCAAATCATACAGAATCAAACAATGAAAACCCAACCAATTCTTTCAATGAAAGTAAAAACAAAAACCAAACCAATGAGTCTTCCCAATGCGAATGAAAAATGTTCTTTCGAACCACCAAGCAAAAGAGAAAACCAAAAGACCTGACTCTCAACCAATCATTGGTCCTCAGCCAAATAAACACACTCAACTCCAAAAGACAGAGAGAATGAAAATGCCAATCAGAGCCAAGAAGAGAAAGTCAAGCTACCAAGGGCAAGAAAGACCTAGAAACCCTAAATCTGTTCAAGCAAGCAAACTACAGCAAGAGATGTATACGTCAATGATCCAATAAGCCAAAAAGATACGAATCAACTGTTCTGAGCAATTGAAGAAGTCAAAACTTAATTTCAAAATTTTCAAAAATCTTGCTCGCAGGCAAGCAGTGTCACACAGTGCGAGAAGATAGGATTCTCGCAGGCCACCTTAATGCAAGGTGCGAGGTGTTCGCACTGGACCCAATATGCAGGATGCAAACCTGACTGGTTCTCGCAGGCTGTCAATGAACACAGTGCAAGAACTCCTGAAGATAATAAAAATTTTGAAAATGCAAGCAAAATTCAAACTGGCTTATAGACCCAGAAGGTTTCTCAGGATATCCTGAGGACTCAGACACTGACAAAACAGGAGAAAAATTCAAATAGAGCAAATGGCCACAAAAAACTTAAAAAACCATAAAGACCAAGGGATAGGTCCCCAGTGGAGTCGCCAATTTTGTTTCAGGATTAATCCGTAAGTGCGGACACAAACCAATCTCCCTAGATCCACCTGGATCTAGAACAAAACAGGACAAAATAATACACTTTCCCTAGATTTAGCCTATTGAATGAACTAAGAGATAAGGATCATGGACATACCTTATGAACGCTTTCCTTAAGTATCTGTTGTTCCAAGCTTCGCTCCAATGCTCTTGTGTCGTTCAGATCACAATAGTACAAACTAATCGAAGTGAAAGCAAATCAATATATTCAATAGCTAATCTATACATATGATTAAGGAATTATGTAATAAAGTGACATCATCTTTATGGGAAAGGGACATATTACTGTATTGAATTAATTGAAAGTGAAACTTACAACCTAAGCCTTGATGTTGTAGATCTCCTTTCGATGGCTCCTAGCTCTGACACACACACTTGCTCATGCATGAAGAAAATCAACCACTTTTGATGACCTTGTTGTTGTCTCTAGCTGTTGTAGCATCAGTCCTTCATACAGGCTTTCAACAATTCTTCAATCAATCTCTTGCTAGTTTGCTTCTAACCTTTTCCATAAGCATTCCCCTCAATATATAGGAGAATATAGATTAGTTACTTGGATAGGAATGATCCCAAGATATCTGGAATGCCAGCACCTGAACAACCATTCGAAGCCAACTCATGTTTCTAGAAGATTCGTGATTTTTATCTTTTTCCTTCCTTTGGAACATGTTCGCACCCTGACAGTTAGGTACAGTGCGAACCCTTCCCACCCTAGCTTAATGTAGCCTACGAGAATCAAGAATTCTCGCAGGCAGCTATATAGGTAGCCTGCGAACATCCCTTAAAAGCATGATTTCTGGAAGCAGACAAATGTAACTTTTCTCAGGAAAGTGTTCTTAGTGAAGAGCTTGATTTTCCATCATCATAACATCATCATAACATCATCACGATGACCAAAATTGTGGATAACACATGGCCATGACATGGTGTGCCATATGATGTCAACAATGGCTCATGAGTTTATCGATGATGAGAGAGATCCTTGGCTTGAGCCTAGAAGTGGGCTCTTCTTTATGTAAAGCATCAATATGCATAGTTCCTTATACATAGGTGTGTAGTGTGAGTGCTTTTTGTTTTGCATTCACCATTTTGCATTAATAACCATCCATTTTGCCATCACCATACCTTAGATTTGATCCTGACAGGTTGTAGCATTAGCCATTTTGTTTGCACATCATAACTTGTTCAGTAGTGCCTACCCTCCATGGGTGCCCTAGTTAGCACCCAAATTGCCATTCGGTGCCCATGTTGTGATTTCCCATAGGCCCAGGAGCCCTCTTTTAGCCTCGCCACGACTTGGTGATTGAGCCACATTTTCCTATATTCATCAATATTCTGGCCACATCCCGAGGGAGTTCCCAAAAACTTTTTATTGTTGCTTAATGGTCACCTATGCATTTGTCGATTCTGTCATGCATCCCATCATTGCATTGTTGTTTTCCTAGATCTCGCTTACTGCTATTGCAGTAGCCTTGACCATCTGCCTCTTGCATTATTTGGCCTATGTTTTGCATCCATCTACCCATGAAGAGAACAACTTCTAAGAGTGGATCTCACTTTCCTATACCATTTACATTCATCTTGCTTAGGTCAATTCCATGCGCTTCGAACATAGGAGCATGTTGTTAAGCCACTCATTCCCTTCAGATGAGTATGCTTTTATCTCTTTTTTGTACTTGTAAAAGGACACAAAAAAGATACTATCGAGTACACTTTTCTCTCTTTTTCAAACTCGTAAAAGGACACAACAAACATACATATCGAGCATACTTTTATCTCTCTTTCGCTCTCATTAAAACATGAACGAGACAAAAACACAAACAAAAATAAATAAAATAAAATAAGAGTGGGAGATTTTTACCATTAGTTTATTCTCAAAATGGCGACATCAGTCGAGTCTCCCTTAAACATGGCACCTATTTGAGTCCTCAACACAAAGTTGGGTTTTAGCTTGCCTAGGAGTTGTCCCAGTGATACGAGTCAGAGATGCTCCTCCAACTGGTTACTCTTCTAGTCATCATGGAGAGTGCTTCAATGCCTCCTACATTGTTGCACTATATTCATCTAGTTCTTATGTCTCACTGTCAAGTCACCATTGTGTCATGTTATATGTTCAAGGGAAGTTTAAGCATGAGTCGTCCATTTGTTGTTTTGTTGACTTTCTGAGTCATCCATCCCTGGGTCAATTGTACTTAGTGATACTCTATCTTCACATCATCTCTCGATGTATGTTTCATTTTGATTGATGGGGGATACATTAAGGCCCTCCTTCAATAGATCACTTCCTATCAACTTCAACACATTATCTAGGAGAGAGATCTAGAAACTAGCTAGTACCTTGGAGCTTGCAATCCTTAGTGGAAGGCCTCCTCATGATCGACAATGGGTTTACATCATTGGCTCCTGATCGATTGACTCTACGAGTGTTTGACATCAGATCCTTTATTCACACTCGCTAGAATGTACTAGGTGCCTTGGGCTCTGTTGGCCCTTGACCAGGTTTTGTGGAAACGCTAGTCATGTTTGACCAATTTTGGGGACTTCGACAGGCTGGTCGAAGACAAAGCGCCAGGCGAAGCAGAGATCACGGGATCTCGCCCCCTTTTGTGGGATTTTTGGGTTTAGGGTATTTGTAACGGGTATGGGATGTCGGCCCATGGGTCTTACCCATGCGTAGGCCCCTTTTGTAATGTATAAATAGATATCTAGGTGATGTAAGAAACACACTAGATCTAAGAGGTATGCGGTGCTAAGTGTTGTATTGTGCTAAGTGCAAGTGATGTAAGCGGTTGGATCTATGTGATTGAGTTAGCTCTGTGCATATTGTGTATTGAGAACTTGCAGTGCTAAGTGCAAGTGATGTAAGTGGTTAGATCTATGTGATTGAGTTAGCTCTATGCATATTGTGTATTGAGAACTTGCAGGGCTAAGTGCAAGTGATTGTAAGAAAGGCTTTGTGTTGTGCCAAGATCGGGGAAGGAGGATCTGGCAAGGTGCGCGCAGATCTCTTGTCCTATGCGGAGTTGGTTTTGAGGCTCTGTGCATGTAAGAAGTTGACAGAAGATAATAAAGAAGATGAAGAGTTGGTGGACGTAGCCCCATGTTGGGGGTGAACCACGTATATCTTATGTTATGGTTGCTTTGTGTGATTGATGTGATTTATGCTTAGTGTTGTCATCTTTATGTATGTTAGATGCATCTGATATAGTAGTTTAGTGTTTAGTAATGTGAATGAATGCTAGATCTACTCTATTTCTATGTGCTAAGTGCTTGGGTGTGTTAGATCGTGTTGAATACTGCGTTGTTATGTAATTAGGGTTTTACCTGCGATGTGAATAAGGGTTAAATGCTAATGAATTTTAGCTGCTAAGTGCTCTGTTAAGTATTGTAATCATAGATCTGTGTCCCATCTAGGTTGCAGACACTTGAGTCCTACAAACCCCCCTGCCTCTACCTCGGGTGAGACTTCATCTGCTTCGCAGGTGTTGCCGAAAGGGTCGGTTGTTAGGGTTTTGTTGGTGCATTGTTGTAGCATTGAACGTTGGGTCTGCCCCTGTGCCAACAGGCTCCATCTTCCTCATCAGTGGGTCCCCTCACGTCTATTAACAAGATACATCAATGATCCATAATTAGATGGTTTCTACCATTCTCAACATCAACTCATATATTTGCATGTTGTAGATTCATACCATCAGGGTTTGGTACGAAGACCTTGGGTTTGGGGGCCACAACATCCCCTCCCAAGTTGTGATGGAGTATATCACTTATCTGAGTACTTTGAAGACTTCGGGGGCACTTTCCTCGATGCTCATTGTCTTTCTAATGTATATATGTTGTGTCATAGATCCACATTGTATTGTCTCGTGGCTATGTTCTTATTGATGGCATGGATCCACCACGTATTATTTTGTGGCCATGGTCTTGCATTTCATGTCATGGATTCGTAGTGTATTGTTTGGTGGCCATGCTTTGATACTCTTCAAATTCTGAGTATGTCTACCTAGGGGATGGTCTATGTATGCATTCATCCTTGGTGTTTGATTGCAGGTACTCTTTGACCCCTGGACCTCCTTTGCTCTCACCTCACGCTATCTCATATGGACACTATTTTATTGTAATGTGTTTTGGCCATCCATTCATTTCCCGACCTCACACATTAGGGGGCATATGTTATAGCCTTAATTTCCACCCTACATGCTAGAAGGGAATCCAACAGAAGATGAGAGTCAAAACAAATTTCTTGTTGTGGATTTGGGACTTTTTTTAGGGTCGTCACAAGACCTATATGAGTCATCACACAATGATAGTCATTGGTCGTTTATAGTGCAACATGCGACAATCCCTGTAAACTTCTAGCTTTGTGGAGTTACGAAGAGATAGATGAGGGATGAGTTGTATCTTCGTGGCATGAGCCTTGAAACTCACATCATTCGAGTATCCAGAGGTCTCTAAAAGCTATCCCAAGCCTCTTTTTAGGATCTATATAAAGAAGCCAAGTATTGAGTAAGAGAAGGGAGAATCATTTGCAAAGTTATGTTGTCCAAATGCATAAGTGATTTTCCATTCACAACATCCAAAATCATATTGCCTAGTTTGATCAAGAAGATGAGGAGAAGCAAGGAGCAACGAGCAAAGGGGAATGCATCTACATCCAAGGTATGGCATTGATGTATTTCCATGGTTTTAATGAATAGATCATTGTTTTTCCCCCAAATATGTTTGTATTTCCTTTACAAATATTTGGATCTTATCTAATGTTGTATAGATCAAGATAGGTCTAATAGATTTAGATGTCCTACCACTAGAAGAGCCAACATATCCATAGTTGCTTGTTTCCTTGTGTGCAGGAAGCGGATTGCAGGAGTTGGAGCTCTATCTCAGGAGTTGCATCAGCCAGGATACATGAGGACAATCGTTGATTGAAAGGTATGGTCACTACCCCTCTTGGTTAAAAATAAATAAATCTACTTAGATCTAGGAAAATCTTAGAAGTCTAGCCCCACTATCTGTCTAGGATCAATATGCAGGTCCTAGGGAGATCTAACTTACCATATTGGTGAGATTTCTCCAATAACACTCAGAAATCTCAAAGCCTGGAAAATCTTTAAAGTTGTGCCCCGAAATATTTCTCCGAGGAGTTACATACATAAAAGATATGTCGCATTACAAATTGTTTCGGTAAATCGATTGACTAATGCTCAGAAATAAAGCCTTCCAAATACAAGAAATAAACCTCCATGAATATATTAGACAACTTTGACTTACATTATCAGTCATATATATGGCTGCAAAATACTCCTATTGATATTTTAGGATGAGACTTGGAAGAATAAAAGAAAAACACTCAAAAACTCAGCCTTATGCTTGTTGGGTATGTGTTATATTCTTTGCATGACTAGATATTGTGTTTGCATTGTGTCAAGCACGTGGGGAGGTTAGAGGTGGGGGCACTAGCCCCCCTACTAGGGGGGTCACAAGGGGGAGGGAGCCCCCTTGTGTGGGGGTTCAGAGGCAGTGCCCCTGAATTTATTTATTTTTTGGTGTTTTTTGTGTCCATTTTTTGGCAGTTTTTCGGCACATGTTTTTTGTCGATGATTTTCTAATTACGGTTAAGGAATTAGGGTTGTTGACTAATACGAATCAATGGATTAGTGGTTTTGGATGCTGCGAGATCCTATACATTGAATTGCATTGTAAACAATGGATATATGATGAATATAAGATTAGAGGTGTGGCTCTAAACAGGTTGTTGGTTTTCTCGGTTTGGGTTTCCAGGGTAAAATCTTTGTGTAATGTGTGTGTGTGTGTGCGCGCCATTGTATCTTTTTTATTTTATTAAGAATCTATTTGTAGTAAATAATTGTACAAGTTTAAAATCTACATTTGGTATCAGAGAAATTATTGGCTTCAGGAATACGCCTTTGTGGTCAGGGGTTTGGCTCGGGTTTGTGATAAGCCTTGGTACACTAAGAGTTTTGCAGTATTGATTCTTCGGGTGAAAATAAATGGTGAGCAGTTTGAAAATAGATATAGATAAATTTAATGGGAAAATTTTTGAGTCGTGAAATCTCAAGATGGAAGATATGTTGGTGGATCATTGTGGATCTAGTTATTTCACCTATAGGAATGTCAACAAAAGACTGGAAAAAGTTGGATCAGAAGGCGAAGAGCACAATCTGGTTGTGTCTCTTAGATTCAATATTACTAAATGTGTTAGGGAAAGCTCAACCAAGGAACTATAGGATAAGTTATGGGCTTTGTATTAATCAAAGTCCTTGGTAAAAAAATTGTTTCTGCGAAAGAAGTTATATAACCTGAGGATGAAAGATGGAGACTCGGTGACAGAGCATCTGAATTCCTTTAATATAGTGGTAAGTCGGTTATTATCTGTTGATATTGAGATTTTTTATGAAGACAAATGTATCGGTTTATTATGCTCTTTACCAAACTCGTGGGATAGTCTGGTTGTGGCCATAGGTAGTAATACAACTACTTTAAGCTTCAATGATGTGGTCCCATCCTTATTGTGAGAGGAGATGAAGCGGAAGAACATGGAAGGACATAACACATAAGCATTATTTGCAAGAGGATGCCCCCATGAAGGAAATATATCTAAGTCCTCAATTGGGAGATCTAAATCTAAGGGTAGATCTAAATCTCTCAGAAAGTTTCTAAAGATATGTTGGAGATGTAGAAAAGAAGGGCACTACAAGCAACAATGTAGATCCAAAATTGTTGAGAGAGGGAAAGGATATGAAGATGCTCCTTCTACAGAATCAAAAACCTTCGTGGAAGAAGGACGGGATGTGTACTTGGCTTCTTCAAGCACACATGTAGATCATGAGGCATGGATGGTTGGCTCAATCACATCCTTTCATATGACTCCTCATACGTAGTGGTTTTGCGAGTATGAAAGGTACGATGGAGGTGATGTTTTCCTAGGTGATGACTCGACAGCCAAAATCATAGGATGAGGAAAATTCAATTTGAAGCTCATGGATGGAAGGATTAGAACACTCATTGGTGTACCACACATCCCAAGATTGGCCAGAAATTTGATTTTTGTAAGAAAAATAGACGATGCAGGGGTAAAAACGGAGTTTGAGAAAGAAACTTGCAGGATGGTTCGAGGAGCAGCGGTGTTGTTGAAAGGAGTTCAATTTGGAACTTTGTATAAGCTGCAAGGAAGCACCATTGGTGATGGGTGCACTAGTTATGTTGTTCCTGAGATTGGAACTGAAAAAGAAAAAACTCCTACATTATCTGGAGAAAAGGCTATATTGTGGCATCAAAGACTAGGGCATATCGGAGAGAAGGGCCTTCAACTACTACACAATAAAGGTATGGTTGAAGGTATGTCTAATTGCTCTCTGGATTTTGTTTTTTGTGAACATTGTGTATATGGGAAGCATAATCGGGTAAGATTCCCCTCTGGTGCAATGAGGGTAAATGAACTTTTACAGTTCGTGCACAGTGATGTGTTTAGACCTGTGTCAGTTCCATCACTGGGAATATATGAGTACTATGTCTCATTTATAGATGACTTCTCGAGGAATATATGGATATATTTCCGTAGGAAGAAATATTAAGTCTTTGATAGGCTTAAATAGTATAAGGCTCTTGTGAAGAATCAGACAAAGGAAATAATTAAGGCGTTGAGGACGGATAATGGTGGAGAGTTTTGTGGAAATGAATTCGAAGAATTCTGGAAGAAGTGTGGTATAAAAAGGAAGAAAGCTTCACCCCCGAGGGGGCAGCTCAATTGGCAAGTGCCGTGAAAATGAAGTTCCATGAGGTTTCGAGTTCAACTCCCCCCGACTTACCTTGTGTGCCACGTAAGGGGCATCGTGGGCACACCTGGAGGTTAGAGTGGTAGCGGTTGGATAACACGGCCACGTGTAACGCGAGCATGTGCCCAACTAGTTGTTGATTCCTCCAGACATAAAAAAAAAAAAGGAAGAAGGATTCTCCATATAAACCTCGATAGAATGGAGTTATAGAAAGGATAAACAAGATGTTGATGGAAAAAGCAAGGTGATATTGTGGATATTGCACGTTACCTGGTCAATCGATCACCCTCATCAACATTGGATGACAAGACTCCACACAAGGTATGGATTGGTAAGAAACCCTCTCTCACACATCTCAGGGTATTTGGTTGTGATCCCTATGTACATGTTCCAGAGGAAAACAAAAGTAAGTTGGATAAAAAGGTTGAAAAGTGTATATTTATTGGGTATAAAGATGGTCTAAATGGTTATAAGCTTTGGAGACCATAAACTAAGAAGGTGGTGTATAGCCGATATGTGGTATTTAGAGAAATCAAAGATGTTTTCAAACATGAAGTCTTAACAAGGAAGGAGGAGCCAAAGAAAATAGAGTTTGAGTTGAAAGATGATGAATCAAACTCTACAAAAGAACAAGAATCAGAAGAAGAAGATCCACATACTCCAGTATTGAGGAGATCAATTTGGGAAAGAAGGCAATCATAAAGGTATACTCCACCTTATTTCCATTCAAATTTTGTTTTGTCTATTATTGATGATGTTGGACACACCTACCACACTTAGAGGGGGGGGTGAATGAGTGTGGGGATCTTTTTCCCAAAACTTCCCTCTTACACAAAAAATCCTTAGTTAACATTCAACATTTGCTCATTACTCATTGTTGTCATTTATAATCCGTTAGATGTGAATACATATCAGCAACATATATCAACAACATATCATCAACAAATCATCTCCACAAAGAACACAAGATGCATGTACAATTTTTCTTTTTATTGTGGACTTCAATACGAGGGTTTTTCAGCAACAACTAAATAGAGTACAACTCTACAAGAGCACCAGCTCTATATTCAAGACTCAGCTTACATTCTCAGCACCAACTGAGATGAGGCAACAATCCTCAACAGATATCAATCTGTCAACATAAACAAGTGCATCAACCATGCACCAACCTGTGCCAAACAACCTGTAATCAACTTGTACCATAAACAAGTGCATCCAACCATGTACCAAGTATATACCAATCATGTGTCAAATACTCATCAAC
>JASDQU011376992.1:0-20715 GCA_032191745.1 Picea mariana
ACCTTGGAATGATCAGGTGAGGTGATAATGTGAGTCTAAATACTAGTGATGAAAGGTATAATAATGTCAAAAGGTATAGGCAAAAAGGTGCATAGCGTGGTCCTAACAATCATCATACTCAACCTGTATATCTGTCAGAGTTTTTTTCATCGATAGAACCTATGTACAACATGTTGTTAC
This sequence comes from Picea mariana, assembly GCA_032191745.1. Classification (NCBI taxonomy): domain Eukaryota; kingdom Viridiplantae; phylum Streptophyta; class Pinopsida; order Pinales; family Pinaceae; genus Picea; species Picea mariana. Next base: position 181 of record JASDQU011376992.1, read on the forward strand.
TGCAATATACTCTGCCTTCGCTGTAGATAGGGATACTGATGATTGTTTCTTGCTTAACCATGATACTAAACACTCACCCAAGTAGAACACTGCTCCATTGGCGCTTCATTGATCATCAATGAAACCTGCCCAATCTACATCTATGTAGGAAATAAGTGATAAATACTTTCATTTTGGATACCATAATCCAAACACTTTTGTTCCTTTGAGATATCTGAAAATCCTCTTCACTGCTAATACATTTGATTCCTTCGATGCTACTTCAAATCATGCCACATTTCCAACTGCCTGCATTACATCTTTTCTAGATGTTGTCACATATATTAAGCTACCAATTATTGACTTGTATTGCCTCTGGTATGTATACTTTGAATCATCGTATTTGCTCAACTTGCAACTGGTTTGCAATATTCCATTCCGAACTTCTTTAGAATTTCTCTGATATACTTGGTTTGAGATATAGAAATTCCTTGGTTTCTTTGATGTATCTGAATACCGATAAAGAAGGATATTTATTCGAGTAATGACATTTCAAATACATTCTGCATATCCTTTGCAAATTTTTGGCTTAACCTATCATCATTGCTTCCAAAAATAATATCATCAACATAAACTTCAATTAATAAAATACTATCTTGAGCTACCTTGATGTAGAGGTTGTTGTCTTCAATTCCTTTTTTGAACCCTACATGTTGTAGATATTTATCCAGTCTATAGTACCATGCTCTAGAAGCCTGTTTTAGACCATACAAGACCTTCTTCAATTTACACACATAATTTGCATTCTTTGACAACTAAAATCCTTCTCGTTGTTCAATGTAGACTTATTCTTCAAGTTCCCCGTTCAAAAAAACTGATTTCATGTTCATCTAATACACTTTAATATTCTCAGAACATGCATAAGATAGGAGCAATCGGATTTCTTCCATTCTGGCAATTGGAGCAAATGTCTCTTCAAATTCGATTCCTTCAACCTGTGCATATCCTTTACATACCAATCTAGTTTTTTTCCTTGTAACATGTCCATCTTCATTCAATTTATTTATGAATACCCACTTTGTTCCAATCAAATTATTATTCTTTGTTCTTGAAACCAATTCACAAGTGTCATTGTTCTCTATTTGATCCAATTCTCCATGCATGGATTTATTCCAAAATTCATCTATGTTGGCCTCTTCAAAACTGTTTGATTCAATTGTAGATGAAAGTGCTACATGTGTTTGTTCTGGTGAATAGATTCTTCTTCTAGTCTCAACTCCTGCATCTTTGTTTCTGATAATTTAATCTGAAGGATTATTCTTCTGTACTCGTTTCCTAGGTGTATTTGGAGGCACTTGTTGAACTTGTTCTTCTATTTCTGTCTGATCCTCTTCATCTTCCCTTTCTACTACTTCTTCGTAAAGTTGTTCCATCGATTAATTTTATTCTTCTTTTAATTATCATCCACCTATTTCATCAATTGTTACATTGATGCTTTCCAAAACTTTTTTCAACCTCATATTGTAACACTTGTATGATTTCCTTGTACTTCAATAACCAACATGTACTCCTTTGTCCACAAAAGAGTCAAACTTTCCTATTTTTCCATCTTCTCTTTTGATCTAGCATTTTCTTCCAAATACTCTAAAGTGCTTCACATTTGATGGCCTTCATTTCCATAGCTTGTAGGGAGTTTTCTCAGTGTTGTTTATGAGAATTACTCTATTTTGAATCTGAATCGTTGTATGCACTTCATGTGTCCAAAAAATATTTGTCAATTTGGAATCCATTAACATTGTTCGAGCCATTTCCTTTATTGTCTTGTTCTTTCTTTCAACAACTCCATTATGTTGAGGTGTCCTAGCAATGAAGAATTTCATTTTTATTCCATGCTTGTTGTGGTAGTCCATAAATTCCTTTGAAGTGAACTCTCCTCCATTATCATATCTCAAACATTTGATTTTTGAATCCATTTAATTTTCAACTAATTCCTTGTAGACCTTGAAGTTTTCAAAAGCTTCTGACTTATTCTTGAGAAAGCAAACTGCGGTCATTCTTGTATAATCATCAACTAATAACATAAAGTATTTATCACCTTTTAAACCATTCATTTTAGTTGGTCCAACTAGATCAGTATGCACAATTTCCAGTGGTCTTGTCGTTGAATATTCGTTCGATTTAAACCGGGTCTTTGTTTGCTTTCCTTGTTGACATTGATTGCATAATGTGTTGGCTGGTTTCGTAATCTAGGGCATTTCTCCAACTGCTTCCTTTTTATTGACTTTGACAAGGTTATCAAAGTTTATGTAACTCATTATTCTATGCCATAGCCAACTTTCATCGTCCTTTCCTAGACAACACTTTTCATTTCCAATTTCACTTAGTACATATATGTTGCTTGAAGTTCTTGCAGTTGTTGCAATCAATTTTCATGAACCTTATTTTCTTATCTCGCACTTTTGTGAATCGAAAGTAACTTTATGATCTTGGTCACACATTTGAATCACACTTAGAATATTATGTTTCATATCCTCTACTAATAGAACATTTTCTTCCTTGGTATTCTTATTTCCAATTTCGACTGTGCCTTTTCCAATAATTTTAGTTGAATCATCATTTCCGAAGGAGACTGATCCATATCTTTCCTTTATTAATGTAAGAAACTTGTCTTTATCACCTGTCATGTGTTTTGAACAAGCATTGTCAACATAACAAACATGTTTCTTCTACTTAGCTTGTAGAGTGAGCGTACATTCTTCATTGGTATATTGATTCTTCTTTCTTATCCATGTTCTCTTCCAAGGTTCCTTTCTGTGACTTTTGTTGTTCTGTTGTGGTTCTCTAGGAGGAACTGTCATTCTACAATATTTGGCCATGTGTCCAAAGTTGTTACACTTGTAGAATTCCACTTCAATGCTCAATGATTCAAACCTATTGTAACTTCTTCTTTGCGTTTCACTAGGCCTTCTTGGATAACCCTTTTTGGTATGACTTTCAAGGTTGTTTATGTTCCTGCTGTTAGCTATGAAATTCATAGATTTATGTCCAAAATTATTACATGCATAACATAAACCAGAAAAGATAGCTTGATACCTGGGATTTGAATATCTTCTTAAAGGAGTTGCTCTTATGAATCCTTCTTCTTCCTATGTCCTATATGTTGGTTGTTGATTCAGAAATATGAATCGTCTCGGTGGAGGAGTGTCTCTGTAATCATCCTTGTATATCTTCATATCCCCTTTGATTGTTTATTCATATCCTTTTGGATATGTTTCATGTTCTATTGTTTTGGAGCTTGATCCCTTTTTTGTCTGATTGTATCCAAGTCTAGACTTGTCATGATGAGGTTTATGACTGTTGATAATCTCATCCAAAACTTTTGATTTTTTCTGCATATTTGTCTTTTGAATTTCCTTTCTTAATCTAACAATATCTGCTACCAATTTTTCAATGATCCTGTCTCTTTCTTCTAAATGTTATTTGATTGCTTCTTCAATTATTTTATCTTCTTCTATTTGAACCTCCAAATTTGTGGTCATTTTTTCTAATTCTTGAGTGTCTTCTTTCTTGTCTAGTTTTGCTTGTAGTTTTTTGTTTTTCCTCTTTTCTCTTCTTATAACTTCTATGGCACACAAAAATTATTCTCGATAGTCAACTTCTACCTCTTAATATTCTTCTTCGGCCTCTTCATATTCTTCTTCAATGTCTTATTTGTCAGAGTCTTCTACTTCCATGAATAGAAGTCTTTATGTCTCACTGTCACTGGATTCATCTTCATCTGATGATGAGATGCCTTCTTTGGTGCATAAGCTTTTCTTGAAAACTTTATTTGTGGTTATTTTTCCTTTATATGTTTTTTTTTCTATTTGAGTAATATTCATCATTCCTCTTATTTTTATTATGAGGACATATGTTAGCAAATTGACCAATACCATCACAATTAAAACAAATCAAAGGAAACTTACCTCTATATCTGTCGTTGATTCTCTTGTTCAATCTTCTGATGAAGTTGACCACTTATTCATCATCATCCAATATGTCATTGCTACTGCTATGTTATTTTTCCTTTTTATTTCCTTTTTCCTTTGACCTTTTGAATGCTTTGAAAGCTATTTCTTTTATATCTAGATTTTCCTGTCCAGTTCTCATTTCATATGATGTCAATATTCAATGTAGTTCATCCATGCTTGTTGATTCTAGATCTTATCTTTCTTCTAGTGTTGATATCTTAGGGTCAAATCTCATATGAAGAGATCTTAGTACATTTTGAACAATTACATATTCTTTGATTTCTTCTCCCAATCCTATGATTGCATTTACTATTTCATCGACTAATAAGAAATAAGATACAATATTCTCATATTCCTTCATCTTTAGTTGTTTGAACTCACCTATGTAACTTTGAAGCTTTGCTTCTTTGACATTTGAATCTCCTTCATAAATATTTTGAACTTTGTCCCAAATCTCTTTAGAGGATTTACAATGTATAACTTTGGTGAATACTTATTCACAAATACCATTGAGAAGTGCATTTGTGGCTTTGGAATTATTTTGACCGATTCATATTGTTATTTCATTTGTCAGTGGAACTGTTGGTTCTTTATATCCATCTACAACTGATTGCCAAATTTCAAATCCCTGTTCCTGTATATATGTCTTCATTCTTTTTCTCTAAAATGCATACTTTTGTAAATCAAACTGTGGTATTCCATTTTTATACATGTTATTTCTCTCCATGATCTACCTTTCAGTGGTTAAAATGATTTTTGAAGGAACCTGCTCTGATACCAATTGTTGGATTACTAAGAGGGGGGGTGAATCAATAATAGAGTAATTTAATCCTTTTTCACCATAAAATGAAAGTGTTATATCAATGTATCATTATCATCCAATAATTGCAGAGTAAATAAACAATAAACAAATGAGCAATCATACACATACACAACACACTTCTTTTACGTGGAAACCCAAAGAGGGAGAAAACCACATAATTCTTTTTCTTATATGTCTTGAAGAATTACATTCATTGGAAGTACCAACTTCCTTTGTTTTCCAGCTACAACTGAAAGGAGGCTACAACCCCCTAGTTTCTCAGGCTACAACATGTGGGAAGCTCCAATTTCACAATTTTATGGCTACAACAATAAGGAGGATACAACCCCATATGTTCTCTGACTACAACTGGAAGGTGGATACAACCACCTGTCCTTGCTCTGTCCAACCATCTTGATGTACAAGTAGAATGATGGAACCACTGTCACACTATCACTGTGAGATATACCACTGTAAAAACCTATACCAATCAACCTGTAATCAACCTGTACCATAAACAAGTGCATCAACCATGCATCAACCTGTACCAAACAACTTGTAATCATATTTTACCATAAACAAGTGCATCAACCATGCACCAACCTATACCTCAACCTATACCATCGATGAGTGCATCAACCATGCATAAAATATGTACCAATCATGCATCAAATACACATAAACTATGACTCATCAATATGGACCAACATCATCAACTATACACCTCATGTATGTGCCAACTCATCAACTACTTGTATCAACCATGTACCCAACATGTACCTCAACCACAAGCCCTCATCAATTTTATCATCCAAATATGATTTGTAACTTTATAATAGACCTGGTGTATATGATCACATACATGCAAGCCTTCCTTAACTCTAACAACAAGAGACTATCATTTCTTCAAACTTTACTTTAGTCTCACATGACTAATTTTGGATTAGTCAAAAACCCTAACTTGCAATAATCATAAATATGTACCTATAACTAATAAAGATCTAAAAATGGTACACAACATTCTTCAATGTCGTTTATACAATTCCTCTAGATTTCACTACTTGGAACCTCTCAGAAAATGAGTTATAGAAAAAATGGCATGCCTTGTTGAATTATGGCTTATTTTGGCTGAGAGAGAACTTGTAGAGAATGCCCTGTGTAGAATATTTGTTGTATGGATATGAAAATTGTACACAGAATATTAAAGAATTTAATATAACCAATACATTTTTTCTTACTAAATTTGTATATGTTTTGAAGAAGTTATGACATTTTTACCCAAAACACCTATTCTAGACTAGTTTCAGGGCTAGCTAAAAACCCTATTTTCCACAGTGTGTAAGTCCAAAAATAAAATGACCCACAAGATGAAATTTGCATCGCAGTTACTTGGATATGTTTCCTCAATGGCCTCCCAATTTCATGGTATGAATCATTCTATAAAAAACATTATTGCGAAAATGGTGAGATTACCTATGAATAACATACCTTAGAAAGCATCATCAAAAGAATATATCCTCCCTTGAATTTCGGTCTTCATTACTTCACCTTCCCTCTGAAATTCAGCTTAGATATCCTTTGGTTACCTCAGTCACCTGTAGATATTCAATATGCTCGAGTGTTATTAAAATGAGAGATCCTTGCCTCTTATTTTGTAATTTCATGTAGCTTCCTCAAGGGGTTACCTTTTAACCATCTTAACCCGCTTTCCTTATTTTAGGGTTAACCCACTTCTAACCACTTGTCCACTTAGTAATTTATCCATTAACTTTATTATTTAAATAATTTATTTTGTTTTCACTTTGACGTATAGTACACTCATCAATTCACATTATTATTTACCTTCTAAAATCTCTTAAACCACTTTGACTACTTTGACCTTTTGGGGCTTCTAGATGACTCATGAGGGTTCTCCAACTTCACATTGACATAACTCTCTAACTGTGAGGAGTTATGTGAAGTTCCACATACCACTAGAAATGGAATGACATGTACTATCCATACGGAATAGTATTACTTGAAAATATATCAAAACTCATACCATTATCCATCAAACTAACTTGGGTCCATTACCCAAAACTTTGTTCTACCGAAATTTTCTATCGGACTTTCTTCAAGGGTTGACATCAATGACAACCAACCTAAATAATCAAAAATTCATTCTATAGAATCAAAAACACTCGTGTGTTATAGATAATAAACAGCACTAGTGCACCTCATTGCACCGCACATACCACATATTTAAAAATTAGCATAAATTCTATTTATGGGATGCCCCCTGACTGGTGCATTGTAAAACACAACACAGCATTGAAAAAACACATCGATGCTCTAAGAAAAATGGAGCACTAAAATTACTAGTTTTAATTGATGATGCATATCGTTTTAGATGAGACAATGCAAATGGTGAATTATATGTAATAACCCACACCAATGCACCACATCACAATGCACATAAAAAAATTAGCATATTGGTGTGTTTCATGACTAAAGTAGCACCAGTGCACCAAATAACATGGAATACCTTGAAACTTGTGGTGCCTTTTTTTTAATAGAGTGCATTGGACATGGTATGTATTATCTATTAAAGGTACACTGGTTACTTTACTAAATTGTTTTTGCAAAAATAAATTATTTTAAGTTTTTGATAAATAAAAAATGGTTATATGTGTGTGTGTTTTATAATTTCAATTAAATGTGTGTTTGTGTGTGTGTGTGTGCATGCTCTTAAAAAAAATTGTATGTGAATCAAATATGATGACGATGAGTGTAGGAGGAGCTGAAACAGGTTGACATGTATAAATTTGTATGGGATTGGAAGTCCAATGACAGGGAGAGGGAAATTATCCCTCGACCTATTGCACCTCAGAATCATTACCTTTTGAGGAATGTTGTCCTCATTAAGTTATATGAGGAGGATACATCGGTCATAAGGAAATATTCCTTTTTACAACAATTGATCCATCATGGGAATCATTCTAGACACAACTTTAGGGTCAGTCCCAATATATGGTATCAACCCGTAGAGGAGGATATTTATTTTATCACTAGGATACTTAGGAGGGGGGAGGTTGGATCTAATTTCTCTACTCCACCACTCCACATTCTAGGAGATTTCCAAATGGCATATGTGTATAGATATTCCAGTATGGATGTTGTTTACACTATGAAATTCTTGGATGATGGTGGTCAAGTGTCGATAGATGCATTTGTTGCATAAGAGGTTAGGTTCATGTCCCCTATTTTCATGACACATGAAAAATTTACCACTGATGGGAAGCTCATTTGTTTCTCTTTGATGTACTATGTATATAGCGTATTTTAGAGGCCTGGCCTGACTAGGTGGTTAGATATATTTTTGAAACAATTTTGATTTGCTTTGGATTTTTGTCACTTTGTTTTTTATGGAAGGTTATTCTTACCATTTGCATAAAATCTATCTACTTTATTTTTTTATAGGTTTCATGTCATTAGACTGATAGTACCCCACTTACATCGTAGGCCTATGAATGATGTGAATATGCACATGTGGGGGTACTTGTTTCCCAAGAGGGGCCAACTAGAGTGGCTATGTACTCTAGTTGGTAGACAGTTTTTTTATTTCTTAGATGGAGAGGAAAATCTTGTCCTTAGTATTGTACAATACCCATATGCAGGGATGGATTGGAGTGTATTTTTGAACATCCTATTTACTTCAAAGGAGCCACTATATGATAGAGTTAATATTATTTTTATGTTTTGATAAATCTAGTGACGCATGTTTTATTACTATTTAATGAACATGTAATTTATTGTAACATTTTGTTTCAATTATCTCATTATTATTGTCTATTGTTTTGCAGAGATTGGCACATATGTTTGGGATGAGTCTTCCCAAAAGGATGAGGATATGGATGAATCAAATCCGAAGCATATAGTAAAGAGACCCAACATACCACACAAGTGATATTGGAGAGTCCAAATTGAGGTGGTGGATCGCATATGTGGTTTGATTTCTAGGAAGGGATTGGTACGTATACACATTCGAGAGATATTATGGGTCCTAGATATGTGTAAAATATGGGAAACCCTTCCTCGTGACATGATGTCACTGATGCATCATTTTTTTGTTACCCTCAACCTCATTCATAGGTTGAAGGATGCTACATAATCCACTCCATCTAGATCATATTTTGAGGATGAGGCTCCTAATCCTCCACCACATCATTCTCCACCACTTGGTCCTCCCACAGATTGACTAATATCCCCTCAACTATCTAGTCCTCCTCCTCCACATGTGTCACCAACTACACCATCCATCATTCCTCCTCTTTGTCCTACACATGTGTCATGAGATACACCATCCATCTATCCTCCTCCTCCCCCTATAGATAATCCTAGTGGAGATATATATCATACTCTACTTTTTTCACTGTTATCTAGCATGGGTATTGATATATTCTCTACCTATGGTATCTGAGGCACTGATGCCTCTAGCTTTGGTGGTGGACGTATCTAGTAGTGGTACTTGACCTGTATATTGAATGTTGTATATTTGACTTGAGATGTATATATGACATGTTTATTGATTTCATGAGATGTGTATTTGGCATGTATATTGATATGTATATCACTCAAGAATATTATGCTTTTTCATACCATGTTGATGTTGTTGTTTTATTTATAAAATGTATTATGAGTATGCTAATGATTAATATTATTAGTAATTTATCTATTTTTAAATTAAATTTGTGATGTATCACTCATTTAATTTTAGAGTTTCCATATAATGTTTAACTATTCTTCAAGGTGAATTGTTTCTTCTCCAACAAGATACAATATGTTGATTAAACATGTTTACAAACAAAAATACATAAACATGATGAGTGAAATGATTGTGATTTGAATAATTGTATATTTTTCATATATTGTAATGATAAAAGCTATGATATAGTTATTCACTAATAATAATAATGATGATGTAATAATAATGTTATTTTATTATTTTTTATTATACAAAGATTACAAGACAAAGTAATGATATAATTGTTTACTAAAATCACAATTATTATATGTTTTTTTAATTTCCCAAATATTTTACTTATTTATATTATTCAACTATTATAATATATTTAATTAAATTTAAAGTATTAAATATAAAGAAGAAGAAAAAATTAATTCCGTGGAATGGTTTTACAATTTTTTACTCCATTACCAACTTTATGAATCTTCTAAGAAATAATTTAATCTTCTATTGTTTTATTATGTTAAGTATTGTATTTAGTTGATTCTATATTAAAACATATTCAAATATTAAGTATTGTATTTAGTTAATTTGTTATGAAATGTTATTTTTTCATTTACTTTAGTGATAAAGTGACACTAATTGTTCATTAAATTTTTAATAGTTATATTTAATACTTTTTATTATTTAAAAATTATAATTAATTAAATTTGAATTATTAATTATGAAAATGAAATCACTAATAATAATGAATCTTATTATACACAATTTTCTTTAAATGACTATGTTTTTTTCTTTACCACCAACTTTATGAATATCTTCATAAGGAAATGTAAGTATTAGATTCGGTTGGCGAAGAAAATAATTAGATTGTGTAAGATTTCATAGTTAGTAATCACATGGTTGAATTTATTTGTCGTATGCATGAATATATTCACAACAAACAAAAGGATTTTATTGTTTCATTAGCATGCACTATAATGTTTTGGTTATTTTGTTATCGCTTGTCACTTCTTGTTTTTGTAAGGGTATTAATTATCCATGAGTTATATGATTCTTTCCTTGTTCTTTTAGGATATCAATATTTGTTTTCAAGTTTAACAACTTGGTTAGTAAAAGTTTGATGGTAACTTTCTGAATGAAAACCTAATACATAATAAAACAAGAAAAACCCCAATCATAAATTATTCATATCCAAGTTTTCTAAGGTTGGATTATGGTCAAGAAAAACTTTAGAGGGTAAATTTAGTGATTTGTCTAATTTTCTATTTTTCCTAAAAATAATTTTCTAATTTCTCTCTTTTTAAAAATTATTTACTCAAATTTTATGGGATAAAATTATTTTACTCTAAAAGCTGTCAATATTTTCTAAAAAATATATAAATACATAGAAACTGAAATACTTTTACAAGAATATTGTCAAATATTTTATCATTAGTGTTTTGAGAATTAGAAAAAATTGGCAAACGGTTTCTATACTTTTAGATAAGTATGGATCCTTAAAATTTTTCTTAATTGTGATTGGGCTCTAGAAAAGACTCTTTTACAATTTCCATTTACACTTATTTCAATGAGAATGTAAAATGAATGATTAATATAAGTTTATAAGTTTGGAAAACTAAAGGATGGAATGGAATAGGTGAATTCCATGACAATTTCACTAGTTAAGGTTGGTAATTCCATCCATGTTGGCAATGCCAACACCGCAATTGTGATTCCACAACTCATAGATGTTGCAAGAAGTTAGTTTTTTGGAATTTCCCTTGGAAGTTCCATCAAAGCAAGAATATATTTATTTGAATTTTGAATTTTTTAAACAATAGGAAATTTAAGTTTTGATTTATCAATATCATAATTTGTTAAAATAAAATATACTCTAAAATAAATCTTCACTACTGAATATGTCATCAATATTTTCATATCACAATTAATGCTTAGCAATTCAAAATTTAACATAGACATATGTTAATATATTACACCATAAATTTTCTATAATAAACAATAAATATGACAATAAAAAATATCAAAACCATATTTTATGCTTGTACTATTTAATGTAATTTCAATATGGTGGTTGTAAATGGTTGTTAAATTTTGATATCCAACATTATCAAATGAACAATAAAAAAATAATTGGCCATTTATATATACCCATAATAAAATGGCGCATCCACAATATAAATGTTGAAACAATACATTTAAATATCACCCTTTCTTTCCATCACCTACATTTTTACAGATAATAAATATTAGCCCACTTTCATGATCTTCTTTTACATTTCTTTAGTTGAAGGTATCCCACACATTCAAATAAATTTAACACATTGAAAAGATGAGAAATCCACTTGTATGACCTCTTCTATATTTCCAATGTAACATAACTTCCCCTCTCTTAGGTTTTGATCACAATGGATAGAACAACTAGATTGGTTGAACTCGACGTACACTTCACAATCTTATGTGATGTGTCCATTATTGGAATATTCATTATGTTGGTGTGGAGCCTAATTATCTTCATGATTCAGTGATTTGTTTCATCCTTGCTTGGACCCCACTTCTTAAAAAGGGGGTGTGGGAGGGATTTCCCATCCACAACTATTGCTGGGGGGTCTGGCGGAGGTGACGAAAATTTTTTTAGCCACCCCTTGGTAGCGAACTCAATGGTAGTGCCCCGGAAGAGAAATTTTGCGAAAAATTACCTTGTAAAATATTTTAATTTCATAGTCAATGTGGATCATTCATTGTAAGGTCATAGATCTGACGGTAGAAGTTATTTTAGGGTTTTATTCTTTAAAATGCAACCCTCTTTTATGAGGGAATTGTATTGTGTCTGTGTATTATAGTGAATATTGTATTCTTTGAGAGAAGACGGTGAGAGAAAGAAGAGGAAGTTACAACGAGTGTGTTGTAGGTTGTATCGCTTCATTTTACTGAATAATAAAAAGGAAGGACCTAGCAATTTCTCTGGTGGGCATAGCCCACACTAGATGAACCATGTATATATGTGTCCTTATTGTATTGTGTATCTTTTGTGTTTTATTTCCTCATTTGTTTTATTTTATTTCTCTGGGATCCTATTTTTCTAACAACTGGTATCAGAGAGAAAGGTAACTCGCAGGAAAAGAAGGTTCTTGGTTCGAGTGGGAGCAATGGTGGAAGATGGAAAATTTAGGGTCGAGGAATTTCATGACCAAAAATACGAGTTATGGAAGATGCAGATGGAAGATTATTTATATCAGAAGGATCTATTCCTACCATTGGGTGGAATAGAAAAGATGTCGAGGACCATGAAGGAAAAATAATATGAGGTTCTCAATAGAAAGGCACTAGGAACGATACCACTAAGCTTGGCAATGTCAATGGCTTTCAATATTTCAAAAGTAAAGACAACAAAGGAGTTGATGGATGCATTGGATAAACTATATGAAAAACCATCGATGTCCAATAAGTTATTTCTAATGAAGTGATTATTTAATATGAAGATGTCAAAAGGTGGGTCTATTGTAGATCATTTACATGAATTTAATATGGTTACTAATCAGATAAGTTCTATAAAAGTGGACTTTTATGATGAGGTCAGGACTCTTCTAATCCTATGCTCATTGCCATAAATTTGGAATGGCTTGGTCATGGTTGTAAGTAACTATGTCTATGGTTCAAACACTCTAAAATTTGATGATGTTGTTGGTGTTATCCTTAATGAGGAAATACGATGGAAAAGCACTGGTGAGACATCAGGTAATGCATTGACTGTGGAGAACAAGGGAAGACAAAAGCATAGAGGAAAGGGCTCAGGGAACCATGGGAGGATAAGGAAGGGAAGATCCAAATCTAGACTAGGAAAAATGGAGTGTTATAATTGTGGAAAGAGAGGACATATAAAGAAATCTTGTAGATGTCCAAAGAAACAAATAGATGGACAACATGAGAGAAATCAGAAAAAAAAAATTAATGGGTGATGTGTTAAATGATGCTTTGATTATTTTTGTAGATAATATTTTTGAGCCTTGGGTAGTAGATTCAGGGGATTCATTTCATGCCACACCCCATAGGAAAAAGTTTCTAGATTATGTTCAAGGTGATTTTGGATAGGTTCATTTGGGTGATGATGCACCATGCAAAATTGTTGGAATGGGAAAGGTACAAATAAAACAAAAGAATGGAAACCAGTGGTTGTTGAAATAGGTTTAGACATGTTTTATATCTAAGTAAAAATCTAATTTCAACAAGTAAGATGGAAAGTGAAGGTTTTATATCGATATTTATAGATAAGGTGTGGAAGGTCACCAAAGGATCATTGGTGATAGAAAAAAGAGATAAAGTAGGTGCATTGTATTTATGTACTCGTAACACTTACTCTTCTATCTCTTTAGCTTCTACATGAGTGGATACAACACTTTGGCATCATAGGCTTGGACACATGAGTGAGAAGGGGATGCAGATAGTTCACAAAAGGAATTTGTTGTCAGATATTAAAAAAATTGATTTGGATTTCTGTGAGCATTGTGTTTATGGAAAACAGAAGAGAGTCAGATTTCTCAGAGTCAGAAAAGAAAATGAGAGTAAAAGGTTAGATATTGTGCATACAGATGTATGGGGACCATATCAGGTATCATCTCTTCATGGATCGCATTACTATGTTACATTTATTGATGATGAAACAAGAAAAACTTGGGTTTATTGCATTCGACAAAAATATGATGTTTTTGACACTTTTAAGAAATGGAAATCTTTGGTTGAGAATGAGACAAGAAAAAGGTTGAAGTGTCTTAGATTAGAAAATGGAGGTGAATATTGTAGAAAGGAGTTTGATGATTATTGTTCATACCATGAGATTAATATAGATAATATAGTTCTAGGAACACCACAATAAAATTGTGTGTCGGAAAGGATGAATAGGAAAAGCATGGAGCGTGCAAGGAGTATGAAATTGCATGCTTGGTTTCCCTTACAGTCTTGGGCAGATTTTGTAGATACTTTTGTTAACTTGATAAACATAGGACCTTCAATCTCTTTGGATGGTGGACTTCTAGAGGAGGAATGGATACGTAAAAAGGTAAACTATTCATTTTTTAAGACTTTCGGTTGCGAAGCATTTGTCCATATTGATAAAGAAAATAGAACAAAGCTTGAGGCAAAATCCAAAAAGTGTACCTTTATTGGATATGGTGTTAGTGATTTTGGTTATCACTTATAGGATTATGAAAATAAAAAAATCATGACGAGTAGAGATGTCATATTCAATGAGAAGATCATGTACAAAGATCAGTTGTAGGGAAAGAAACAGGAAAAAGAAAAACCATAATACACAACGCTTGATGAGATCATTGAAAAATAATTTCCAAAGGTACTAGAAAATCAAAATGTACAACAATAGGAGTAGTAGGTACCTAAAAATCATGCAAGTGTTGTTAGAATATCTACCAGTTTAATTACACCCCCTAAATGATACTCTCCTTCATTGTATTATTTATTATTGATTGATTATGGCGAACCAAATAGTTATGAAGAGGAAATGTAGGTAGAAACTAAAAAGAATTGGGAGAAAGGCATGAAAGAGGAAATGGACTCCTTGGTAAATAAACTGACTTGGGACTTGGTTCAAATTCCTGCAGCAAAAAGAGCATTGCAGAATAAATGGGCTTACATGTTGAAGAAAGAAGATGGAGGAAAAAAACAGTACAACGCTAGACTTGTTGTAAAGGGGTTTGCACAAAAGAAAGGTATAGATTTTGATGAAATATTTTCTCATTTTATTAATATGAATTCAATTAGTATTATTTTAAGTCTTGTGGCAACATACGATTTTCATCTTGAACATTTATATGTATAAACAACTTTTCTCCATGGGGATTTGGAGGAAGAGATTTATATGTAGCAACCGCAAGGGTATGAGGTCAAAGGAAAGGAGAATTTGGTATGTAGTTTGAATAATAGATTATATGTCCTAAATCAATATCTAAGACACCGGTATTTGAATTTTGAAAATTTTATAATAGAACAAGTTTATAGTAGATGTCATTCTGACCACTGTGTTTATTTTAAAAGGATAGAAAATGGAAGCTATATTATATTTCTATTGTATGTAGATTACATTCTAGTTACATGATCTAATATGCAGGATGTAAATACTCTCAATAAGAGACTATCTAATTCATTTGCGATGAAGGATTTGGGTGCTACAAAGAAAATCCTTGGTATGAGAATAACAAGAGACAAGAAAAATTGCAAATTGACATTGTCTTAGGGTGAGTACATAGAGAAGGTGTTGGAGAGGTTTAGAATGCAAAATGCAAAACCAATTAGTACACCTTCGGCCAACCATTTCAAATTAACTAAGAAAATGTGTCCCAAGACACAAGAGGAGATAGAATACATGTGTAAGGTCCCTTATTCATCAATAGTTGGTAGCTTGATGTATGTGATGGTTTGCATAAGACCAGATATTGCACATGCAGTGGGAGTTGTGAGCATGTATATGAACAATACAAGTAAAGAACATTGGGAGGTAGTAAATTGGATTCTCGGGTATTTGAGAGGTACTTCTACTCCTGCATTATGTTTTGGAGGTTCAAAGACTTTTCTATAGGGATATGTTGATTCAGATATGACAGGTGATAAAGATAGCAGGAGGAGAACCATAGGGTATGTTTCTACTATAGGTGGAACAAAAATAAGTTGGATTTCAAAACTACAAAAGCTTGTTGCACTTTCAACAAGAGAAGAAGATTATGTTTTTTCTACAGAGGCTAGTAAACAAATGATTTGGTTACAAAGGTTTATGGAGGAATTGGGAAAGAAGCAGGAGAATAGTAAGTTTTATTGTGACAGTGAGAGTTCCATTCATCTTGCAAAGAACTCACATTCCATTCAAATACTAAGAATATATAACTCAGGTACCATTTCATATAATCCATCTTGGAAGATGGACGTTTGAAGTTGGAAAAGATACATACTAGCTAGAATCTTGTAGACATGTTAACATAGGGAGAAACTAGAGATAAACTGAGTTCCTGCTTAGTTTTAGTTGTTCTTCAAGTATGAAGCTAAAGCTAATAAATTTTATTTATGTTCTAATACTTTTGTGACCACTGTTATGATGAGGTAGTTCTTTTATATTCATCGCATTGGTTTTTTAAATTCATCGTTTCAGACCAAAATAATGTGGTCCATCATCAGGAAGATTTTTTGAGATATGAAGAAAAACTAATAGATCAAGTGTATAAATATATGAATTTTTTTTTATAAATTTATACACTAATGATGGACCACATTGGTTTGGTCCAAAATGTTGAATTTAAAAAACCAATGCGATGAATCTAAAAGAAATACCTCATCATGATAAATTTCCAAGGTGGAGTACATTCCAACATGTACGACAACAATGGATTTGTTGTGATCAGTCTCCAAGTGGGAGATTGTTGGTTGTGGAGCTTGATTATCTTCTTGATTTGGAGATTTGTTTTAGCCATGTTTGGACCCCATTCCCAAATGGGTGGTGTGTGGGGGCTTTTCCCCCGACAATTGTCACTAGGGGGGCCTAGTGGGGCGACAACAATATTTTTAGTGGGCCTCCTGGTGGGGGATTCGGGGAAATCACCCCCGAAGTGAAATTTTGGGAAAAAATGCCTTGTAAAATATTGTAATTTCATATTCAGTTTGGATCGTTCATTATAAGGTCGCAGATTTGACAGTAAAAGTTATTTAAGGGGTTCTTCCCTAGAAGGAAACTCTCTTTTATGAGGTAATTTTATTGCATCTGTGTATTATCATGAATATTGTATTCTAAGAGAATATATTGTGAGAGAAAGAAGAGGAAGTTACAACGAGTGTGATGTAGTTTGTATCCCTTTATTTTGATGGATAATAGGAAGGAAGGACCTGGAAGTTTATCTCGTCGATGTATCCCACAATGGATGATCCATGTATATCTGTGTCTCTATTTTATTGTGTATCTTCTATGTTTTATTTCCACATTTGTTTTATTTTATTGCTCCGCGATCCAATTTTTCTAACACATTGTGAAAATGATGTCCATATGCTCACATGGATGGGAACAAATGTACTTGTAAAAATGTGAATAAATGATGATGTCATATGTCTAATTACCTGAGCATTAATAAAAACATAATACATGTTACAATTGAAATATGGAATATTATAAATTGAATGTGGTACCCATATATCTTATTATAGATTTTTTGCACCTGATCCCTATGTTTGGTGCATCAAACTCTTCTCCATGACGGCAATTTCTGGACATATCATATTTCTCTATGATCTAGTCATCAATACAATTGTTGGGACATATCTTTGGTATATTTTATTTTAAATGATTATGATAAGGCATGCTTCTACCATTCGACTGTCTAAATGTTTTCCTGTCATGATGCCATTTCCTTTTTTTCTCTTCATACAACATGACCCATGGTTTTGTTGCCTCCACATTGTAAAAAATGAACTTATTGAAGGCATCAATGTCTAAATTTTTTTATGTATACAAGAATTAAAAAAAAATATTATGATATCAAATATATATTATCAATTTCAGTGTAAACAATTTTTCTATATAACTTTGACAAAATATAAGTGACTTACTCTTTATTATGCACCTTTTTTCATTCATTTGTATTAACTCCCCTGTCCTCATCTCATTAATTTTACAAAAACATTGCCCCTATTGTGTCATCAAATTTCTTTATCTACTAACTAAAATAATAGAATGACTTGTATACTATGTACTCCTCCATCATAGATCCTTCTAGATTTTACCTTTGTTAAAAAAAAACCTTTAATTTTTTAATGTACCTATCTAAGAAGAACATCCAATGATATGAGAGTATCCCCGCTAATTCAACCTCATTAGGTAGGTGAATTATAAGATGGACTTTCAAGTCCATAAAACTCATGGACAATTCCTTCTCAAACATACCAACAATCTAAACTATCTATCGACGCCACCATGGAAATGATAACAATGTGAATCTCCTTTGATGTGATCCAATGTACAAATGTAGATAATTTCAATTTGGCATGTTGTAGGTATTAGGGGAAGTCATGTTTCACACAACTATGCACAATAAAAATATAATGGCACTACAAAATAGACACATACATCATTAATTTCCATAAAATTTTGGGTACATGGTATATTTTAAAATACACTATAGAAAAAGCATTATGTATTCGACATGAATACCCTTAGAAGGTTCATATGGTCATGTGATTTCAACTCCGAAAAATTCCCTTCTACAATGGAGCAACATCATAGAGTCGAACCATATAAACAAGGTTCCTTCACACTGAATATAACATCCTTCACCATAGAAATATCATATTTCTTCAAATCCTTGTGATATCACCTTATTTAAAATACCAAGAGGTACCAACCTCTTCTCTAATTTGTTCTCTTTTCCAATGTCTCTTTTTATTATTCAAAGAAATAAGATCCCTCCTAACTGGCAATGTGTTTTTTATATTCGATGATATGTTCCTCCTTAAAGAAGATTAAACATTTTTGAATATATGTATGGGATCTAGTAAGTGGAAAATTTTAGGATGCTCCCAATATGGAAGCTCATAAATAAATATTTCATTTTCATCCAAATGAGAATTTTCTCAATATAGGTGTCAAAAATTTCAGAATCATTAAACAAAGGTTCCCCATTTGAATCAAACAATTCTCTAATTTCCATATCATTCTCTATTTCATATGTCCTAATCGAATCCTCTAGTGTGATTATTTCAGGTGCCAAGTTTCTCTCTAGTTTACCATTGAATGAAGATGCAACTTTTCTATAAGAGTGGTCTTCTTGGAGGAATATGCTAATTTAGTCATACGCCAGATTTCATAGGTGGTTTGACCACTTATCCTTTACATAAGTTCCACAAAATTTACATCCATGATACCCTTTTGTTACAAGACCAATGATGCTATTGTATACAAATCACGTTAGTGTAAAAAATATAGGTTCAACAAATTAATTATGCCAAATAACATTATAGATATAAACAAATCAATCAACATGCTTACTAGACAAAAATTCCAATCTTGGATATTCATGTGCAGTGTATGCACATATTCCTTACAACTTAAAATACAACTCCTTTGGGATGGGCCTTGATACATAATATACATGTATCCATTCCCATAATTGCTTAAATTCATCAATCAATAGTTGGAGGTAGAAATCCATTTTCTTAACTTGTATTTTACCTAGGATTATAAGAGACAACATAAGATGTTCATTCTTCATGGATAACCATGGGGGGGTATTATTATCGATAACTACCATTGGAAAAACATAATAGTTCTTGTGTTGGAGGGAATACAGGTTAATTCCATCCATGGCTATGCTCAATCGTAGGCTTCATACTTCAGCCTTGAATTTATTTGGCCATGTATCCTACATATGCTTAGTGGCTATTGAATTATTTGTGATTCACATAACTCTTGTATGACTTCTATGTGAGGCATGCCACCCTTGTAAAAAATCTAATTGTTTTCAATGAAAGAGGCTTTGAATCCTTGGAATTATAGGAATGTGCCCCAATATCTAATTATGAGGAGGACCATGTGTCTTACTGTTGTTGGGGAAAAACACCCTACGGACTAGCAAATAGAGTTCAGACTTTGCATGCAGATATGACCGAATAGAAATTGCTATCTACCTTCATCCCTAGATTTAAATCCCCTTTTCTTAATAAATGCATGGAAAGATCAACCTACCTCATTGCCGGTATTTGATGTCAATCCTCCGTTGTGCTTGATTACTTGTTTGCAATACTCCTTCCAAAGATGACCTGCATCTAAGACAAGCAACAACTATGCATGCATACTACTTATATACTAACAGGTTAGAAATCAAAACATATATTGATCAAACTATAAACAGTTCATGAATTGGGACGGGAAAATCATATTCTTTATTACTTTGAATGAGTCAACTTACAAAAGTTGAGACTGGCCACCGCTCCTCGAACCTGATCCTGGGCTCCTCTTCTTTTGTCCTCCAACTACT
>JASDQU011376992.1:31244-45026 GCA_032191745.1 Picea mariana
CTCCAACTAACTAAAGGAGACTTAAATTGAGCATCCATCCAAGGAGAAAGGTAATGAATGAATGCATATCAATGCCAAGAAATATTGAATGATCCCCACCATGTCTACAAGCCCCTAAATTTCCCCTACCTTGTTGGTTCTTATCCTCGAAACCTTTGTTTCTATTCATACTTGAACACCACTTTATCTGACTAGGAGCCTCCTTTAATTCTCCTTGATTTTGTTGATGTATCAAAATTTTGAGATCTACCTTATTGTAGAAGCTTGGGTGGAGTGACCCAAAGTCCTTTCGACAACGCAATTTTGTGGAAATGCAGGTAATTGATTAGCCTTCATATTATTCATTTTTTAATAACATTATCATTCCTTTGACATTTTATGTTTTCAACGTTTGATTCATTGTTATTGAATGTGTATTGTCTAGGACACCAAATGAAATGTATTTCTTTCATATTTAATCAAACTAACAAGTTAGTTATTAGTATATCTACTTTTTTCTTATATACTTGTAGGCTTGAGTTTTGCAGGTTTTTAGAAGAAGCAATCAAGATGGAATGAAAGTACTCTATAATTTGGGAAATACACTGAATGTAGGGCCACAAGTAAATTCATTTCTATCCCTCTTATGAAAGTTATTTATTTCAATTAAATCAATTATAGGATCTTTGTTGCTTGATTTTATAGGAATTTGATTGTCTTTTGCGGATATTGTTATGACGAAAATATCTCTATGGCCTGGGGTAAACCACAATAGAAAAAATGACACACATAAATCAAATCTAATACCAAGTATGCTATATATATGAAATGATAACAATACAAGGTCAAGATCCTACCTCATCCGGACGTTCGATGAAGACCACCATTGAGCACTCAACTCAAATATTTATACTTGCAACTTGTCCTCAACAACCAAGATATGCAATAATATGGTGATAATATACAATGTTAGCATATAAATTATCATAATCTATTAACATACATGAAAAATACACCCATGGAATAATAATTCAAATATTTTCAAGATATGAATTGGATGAGAAAAGAGTATCTCTATTAAAATAATCAATGAAAGTATATAGGTGACAAACTTCTCGAAAAAAACTTCTCAGAACCAAGAAAATAAGTCCCTCTAGCTGGGCCTCCACCACTTCAATCCTCCACCAAAGGAAAGCTCATATAAAGGAGATAATGAGGTTCTCCATCAAAGAGGGAAGAACATGGGGGATGAACAATGAGTTCAAACTTTCAAGGATACAGGGATGCAAACTCGATGTGAAGTGAAATTTCTCTAGAGTATCTTTGCTCTCAAAAGTTGAATTCTCTCCTCTTCCACGACTTGGATATGGCTCAATTTATATCCTTAAAATGGAACTCAAGAGCCATGTCGGAGCATTTCTAGTATATGGAAGGTAAAGGATCATGGATCTTGTGACATGAGATGGAAATCCGACATAATTTTTAATTTTGAGCACCAAACCCGATGTAAGTGGGCTGTAGTGGAACAACCTATGTATACGCTTGTTGTCTAACTAGTAGGGTGCATGTATGTGGAAAAAAATTATTTTTTGGATATGGAAGGTACAAAAGGGGACTTCAAGTCTACATATTGAAATGGAAAGGGCATCCAATAAAGTTGCATGGGGCGAGGAAACATTTTCTATAAAACATGCCCCCTAATGTGTGAGGTCAAAAGAGTATTTGAAATGGCCGAAATACATTAAAATTCCCATAAGTGGAGTGATGGTGACTTAGCTGGAAGTGCTAGTTACTCATGAGAATATTACAATCCATAATTACTTTGTACACATGGATGCCAATAAGAGTTACATTATAGATCCATGTGGAAATATAGCAAATATTTGTTCATGTTTATGAATAGGAAATACAAAGTAGACACATGCCATAGGTTGTCATAGTCACGAACAAGGCCCAGTGGAATCCAGTCTCAAAATAAATCTGAAGACATTTGTATACAATCGAGTACAATATGATCTCCCATTATCACTGAAGTAATATAGGTACTGGTCTAATGAAAGACAAGAACAGAATATGAATGTTGTTACTGTAAGATGGAGGTCTTCTACACTATCCGTCGAAGGTGCAATTCTAGATCATGTGAATAGAGGAGTTTATCTCGAACACAATGAGACTTCGTTTGATTACCTGCCATTAAGGTATATTGTTAACAAATGCAATAAAACCTACCGATGATGAAAGTAGGTATTAAGGCACTGAGTACATTCTTACAAGTGTGAATAAGGGTGTTGAGGTTGAACACTTGAACAATCCATCGATCATGATACATTTATGTATTCCCAACTATCAATTGTTGGAAACCTACCACTTGATGATTGCAAGCCTCTAGGTACTCATAGAACTCTAGGTCTCATTTCCATAATAAATGAGCTGAAGTCAATGGAAGGAGACCCGCTGAAAGGAGAGCATTAAGGAATCTCTCATCAGTTGGAACAAAGTACAAAGAAATATATTTGATGGTTAGAAGGATATTGGATGAATAATATGTTCATGACCCAATGACCCTGTGCATCTTTCGCATGTGCCATATGAAAGCAGTGCACGAAAAAGACCCTCTGAATAGCAGCCAATAAAGAAGATTGTTGACAAAGGAAAGGAAACCACCAATAAGGCTAATGGAATCCAAGACATTGCACAAATCCCAATGTGTGAATATATTTATTTCCTTCGAACACAAGGAAAACCCCCAAGTCAATGACCAATGAGGAGATATCAATTAATGGGTTCAAGGTTACCTACCCATAATGAAAGTAGGACCAGGGTGCATGGTAGGACTACAACTTCATGTGACTCTGAGACACACTGAGGGTATGGTAGACATGAAAATTCAAGAGTTCTTATAGATTGTCAACACATGCTTATAGACTTCATTTTAAAAAGAGCATGAGACATATGGATAACTCGGGCAACATAGACTTGATGATGAAACTTCGTGATGAAGGAGTCATCAACAAACTCCCCATACGGATTGGAAGAATAACTAGTTGGAGGATTAAATTCTAAGTAACGAGCTCATCTTCCTAAGGTCATGCTAAACCCAAACTCTGGATGACAAGTAGACTCAAATTTGTTTTATTTGTTCAAAGGTGGCACGACTGCTGCCAATATGAGATAATATTTTTTTCTCGCCCGTCGGTTTTTTTTTTCATAGGAAAATAAATGTTATGATACAAGAGAGGAAATGAGTGTCATGGATAAGAAAATAGATCCAAATAGTGGAACATACCTATTCTCAATGCAAGGAAGTGCATGTGGGGCATGGAAACTCAGGGGAATGTTTCCTCTTAAGGTACAAGGTGTCAAGCTACAAAGAATATTAAAAAGGATCTTCTTGGATAGTAATGAAAATTGTTGAGGTAATAGGAATATAATGAGGAAGCGAGAACCAGAAATAGGATCAATAATGCAACCAAGAGGATGGAATGCAGTTACAACTTAACACCAAAGAATGTCCTTTTTCGTAAATTTAGTCCCCTAGGCCCAAAAACATATAAAATAATACCCATGCAAACTCTTCTAGGAAATGTTCACTAGGGTGTTCCTTTTTCATAATTAGTATACTTGGTCCTTTTTCGTAGTTAGTATACCCTTGCGAACTCTTCTAGGAAATGTTCACTAGGCTGTTCCTTTTTCATAATTAGTATACTTGGTCCAAATAGACATCCTTTCAAATCCATTTAATGAGTGTGAAAGAGACAAGTTCACTCGGAAATCTTTTTGCTTTTGAAAGAGTCAGAAAAGGGATTAAACAAGACTCCGTAGGAGTCCCATAGGTGAAGGTCATAATGCTTGTGAGTAAGAATATGAGGTTCAAACACAAAGTCATGTCAAAACTATAAGGAACTCCCATTCCTATGGAATAATTTTTGCATGGCCACCAAATGGTACAGAGGTTATAACTAGGGCACCCATGTTTGGTAGGCCTCTACCACTTAATAATGACACTTCTAGTAGTAGTAAGAATTTTTTGTGTCACTAATAAATGGGTTTATTCCTAAGGTATATAAATCACAGTCATAGGATAATACAAGAATGAAAAATGTAATGACAACCTATCCTATATGCTAGTGAAAGAAAATACTTGCCGAAGTCATGAACGAGCGATATGACGCTAGAAAATGCAAAAAATCTTGGACAAAACCACCAAAACCAACTCTTTCCACTATACTATTAATCCATAAGGTCAAAATATCATCCCAAACTATATGAAATTGGTAAAAAAATTCTACTAATAGTAAAAATAGACAACTTTACCATACCATTTGAGTTTTTTCACCCATATAGTGCATTTTAGGCCATTTTTCCCATGATCTTCAAGTGTCGATTGTGAGAGATACAATCAAAGAAATTAGCAACCATCTGGACGAATTAAGTGCCCTTCCCCTCCTCTTCATTTTTAGTGGATTAAAATTCAAATTTAGTCCTCATTTTTTTTTTTAAGAAGGGCACAACATATAAACTAAGGTGTCCACGGTTGGTAGTTCATTGGGTCGTGTACATGTAGGAAGGTATGTAGGAAAATAAAATCCTTCCCACATATATGCAACCCTATACGCGATTGTTAACATGATATCCCTCGTACAAGTATGAAAACAATTTTTTTATAAAATTTAACTCAAAAAATGACTTTCCTTTGGTAGGATGCTACTTGAATGGAGGGAGAGGGAGCATAAAGAGGTAGATGCAGTAGTGGAAAGGGATGAAAAGGCCCAAATAGATCTAAAAAGATGTGGAATTTATAAATTGTGGGGTATCAAAGGAATGAGGGCTCAAGTGAGGATACTTTAGATGCTCATAAACTATTGGGATTTAGAGACAAAGGTCTTCAATATCGATGGGAAACCATTGAGGATTGAAGTGGATGACATATATTTAATTATAGGATTGTCTCACCAGGGTGAGGTAGTGAATCTCAAGGCCCAAGGGGCTGGGGGTGGTATGACCATGGAGGATTACATTGCCACCCACTTTTTTGCAGGCATAGATAAATTAAGGAGCGAACTCCCAATCAAGGAGATCAAGAACCTAATCTTGAATATTGTTGTACTTGTTCTTACATGGATCTCGAGGTCAACCTCATTGCACCAAGCATCAATGCCACTCATGTTATATGTAGTGAAGTGTTTATGACCCACTATTTATGATAGGTTTACCTCACTACTAACTAACATGAAGATCCATCTAATGGATTGCAAACAAGGGAGAAAGAGAAAATTCAAATTTGCATCCATCCCATGTACTTTTTTCTTTGAGCGGGTTCTAGGTTTGAGCCCTAGAGTAGAGAGCATTCCACATGGACCGTGCAATCCATCCATGTCACAGTGGGCCGACGTCAAGGATGATTTTAAGGATGGAAATTTATTTTAAAATGTAGAAACCTTAGCGAATCTTAGTAATCCTTCATATGCCAACTATAAATGTTTGGTGATATTTTTGTAAAAATATTCAAATTTATAAGGATTCTATATAGTTTGTATAAAGTTTTGGCAATTTTTAAGGTAAAATAATTGTATCCTATAGAATTTGGGCCAATCATTTTTAGAATAGAGAATCTTTATTTGGGAAAAACCATGGAAAATTATCCCATGAGCGAAATTTATCCCCTAAAATCATCCCTGGGGCCCGGCGTGATGAGGCGGCTAGGAGGTGTTAGGGTGCCAACCCCCTACAATGATGAGTTCTTTTTCTGGTAGCACCGATAGGTCATAGCCATTGATGACTACCCCTCTGTTGGGATCGCCTACAAAAGGGATCCAAATATTCTTATGCCACCAGGTTCCACCTACGGTGATATTAGTAAGAAATGTTTTTATATATTTCATTTTTTTGTTTTTTGAAAAAGAATAAAATACCCAAATATTTTGTACGGTATCAAATATTAACAATTTCTTTGTCATGCATATGTGGGTCTGTGACGACTAGATGGATTCCCATGACATCAGTGGAGGAGACAGGGAGATAAGCTTGGAGGAGGAGATGTAGATAGAGTGTTGCAGAATGCACAGGGGAACCTGTCTCGATTGAATGCAATGACAAGTGGTGAGTGTGCCCCGTGAATGGGTGCAACTCTTCTGGTGTCTCACAAATGTCATACTGTGCTATCATGATACACATCCGACACCACAAGAGAAGATTCCATGGTCATATATATAATGGCCATATATGTATTTTGAGGGTGTGAGTCCCATTTTGTACTATGACACCATATTTTTTGAAAATATGAAATATAAAAATAATTTTGGTCTTCGACTTTACTTATATATGTTATAATGTGTACATGAATGAATGCATTTTATTTTCTTATTCATGTGACTAATTCCAATCTAAAACATAATTATCATATGCATCATATACATGACTAGAACTTCTAGGTATGTGATTATAAGTAAGAAAATCAAAGTATCATTCCAAAATTTGTACCCGTAGGAATCGTCGGAGTAGAGTAGGGTCTTGCATAGGCTAACTACATTTTAACTGAAATATAACTAACTAGGAGTCCAAGCGAACCTCTAAAGACATAACACCATGTGAAATGGAATCACATAATAGTTCTATAATGGCGTTATACTCAACCACATTATTCGTTGATGGCTCCAGACGAACTCCACCTAAAGACATCAGTTGACCCTCAGGTGAGTAAATGACCCAAGCAGCAGAAGCCATGTTCTGTGTATGATCATTGGCACTGTATGTGAATCCTAAGTATAATGAAGACTCTGCTGACATCTTCCAACCAAGGGAAACCTTGATAAGAAATATGATGAAACAAAGGAAAATATGTATATACACTATTATACACTAGTATACAAAGTGTCACACCCAATCTTGAGGGCTCAAGCATAATATATTTTAAGGTAGATCCCATTTCTAGGATAATACATCATATTCCCTTCATAATATTCCAACTCATAGGCTCCTTTCTATAAAACACATCGCACGATATAAGGACCGTGCCACGTGGGCTTGAACTTACCTTCCCCCAATGGTTCTTTGGCTTGTTCATACATGAGAACCAAGTCACCCTCAGCGTACTTCTGATGAAATACAAATCTTCAAACAACTTCAGAAATACAAACCTATCATACTAAACCTTAACACATGATTTATTCACTTCAATAACCATAGAGGCATCTCAATGGTACTCATCTAGGTGCTTTAGGTGTACGAGGCATTTTTCAAGATCAGATGTGTCAGGTACGAGCTCAATTTCTAGTTTGAGGGAAGGGATTTTGGATTCAATCAAAAGGATCGACTCCATGCCATGTACTAATTGAAAAGGATAAAAAACAATGGAAGTATTTACCGAGGTTAGATACTCCAAAAGAACAGGGTAAAGCATTAAATGCTAGCCATATTTAATCTAGCTGACATCTTTTTTCAAGATGGTCTTAAGAGATTTATTCACTGTATCTAGTTGTCCATTTTACTGGTAATAATAAGGGGAAGAATGAGCATTCTTAAACCCAAGTTTTGATGATAACTACTTCATTGTTTGATTCTAAAAGTGACTGCCATGATCAGTGAAAATCTCCTTTGGGATTCCAAACAGGGCTGTAATTTGGTTGAATATGAAGAATATTTTCATCTTACCATCAAATTTAATGGTACGCACATCCTCTTCCCATTTAGTGAAGTAATACATGGCCACAATAACATATTGATGGCCCCCAGCCGAAGCTAGGTGGAAGTCCATAAAATCTAACCCTCACTTAATGAAGGGACTGACGGTGATGACTGGGTGAAGATGGGTTGGATGCAAGCACATTTTCTAAGCGAAAACCTAGCAAGGGTAACACTTATTGACCGCTTCAACACAATATTTAAAAATTGACGGCCAAAAATTATCGGCTCGTAAAAATTTTTGGGTTGTATCAAGCCTAGATGTATGACCACCACAAGCCCCAATGTGATAGTCATTGAGAATTGACTCATCTTCCTAGTCATTCAAGCAATGATGCAAAATATTATCTACTCCTCGACGATACAAAGTGTCGTTGATGATAAGGTAATTTTTTTCTTGATGACGTATACGTCGTCGATCATCTCTTGAGAAATGTTGGGATAGATTCAAGGTTTGAAGATAAATTAGAATGTATCCATACAAGGGGTATGAAGACAATATAAGGAATATAGATTCATAGATGAACAAATTGTCATGAATAATGTCCTCATCTAGTCGAGGGAATTCTAATATCAACTCGGAAAAAAACTAGCGATTTCGTAGACTTTGTCGAAGAAAAATTGAGATAAAAATCTTGCAAAATAACAATCCACTTATTATATTTTCCCCCTATGATGCGCCTAGTCAGGACATATTGAAATGGAATGATATATGCAACTACAGTAGTTTTTCAATGTAATATATAATGTCGTAATATTTGAACTATGTGTACGGAATCCAAGCCTAGTTTCTCTACATGAGAATATTTAAGTTCAGGATCAAGTAAGTTTCGACTAAAAGAGTAGACAATGTGCTCATGGAGCTCATCATCCTCCTGAACCAAAACCATACCAACCATCCCTTCGGACATGGCAATATAAAGAAAATAGCATCTACTGTAGTTTGGAGGCTTCAGCAAAGTCGTCAATACCAAGGATTTCTTAATGACATCGAAGGATTTGTGGGCTTGCTCATCCCATACAAATGGAGTATCCTTCTTCAAAAGATGCACAAAACCCTTAGTTAAATTTGCATAGTTCACTATGAACCAATGAAAGAAGTTAGCCTTCCCCTGTAAACCCTAAAGTTTTTGAATGTTGTGTAGGGTAGGCAATCGAATTATTTCCTCAATATTCATAGGATCCACCATGATCCCATGCTCAGAGACTAAGAAACCTAAAATACAGTTAGACCTAATGAAAAATACGCATTTTTGCAGGTTTAAATGGATGTTATAGTAACGACAAATATTAAATAATAATCGAAGATGAGTGGAGTGATCTACTCTCTTAAAAGAGTGAGCAACAAGATCATCAAGGTAGGCTTTGAAAATATGTTTGATATCATGAAAACCAAATTTAATGGCACCTTGGAAGGTTTTTGCAACGTTTTTAAGGCCGAAAAGAATTTTCCAGTATGCAAAAGTACCAAGAAAAATAAATGTTGTCTTATGTTGATCCTTGATTTTAATTTGAATTTGATTATAGCCTAAAAATCCATCCATAAAAGAAAAAAATTCACTTCTCGTGCACTCATCAAGAATCTGGTATATGAAAGGAGTCAGGAAGTTGTCTTTAGGACAAGCCTTTTTCAGGTCTCAAAAATCCATACACACGCAGATAGTTTTTAGTTTCTTATTCACGGGAACGGGGTTGGACACTCATTCGGTCAAGAGAACCAGGTAGATGAAACCAACATTAAGTAGCTTCTTTGCTTTTGCCTTAATAGCAGGGGCCTTCCTAGGATTAAAAAATCTAAGACGTTGTCAAATAGGTCTAGCATATGGATAAGTCCTGATCTCATGTTCGACAATGTTGGGGTCAATCTATGTCATCTGTTTGTACGATCAAGAGAATACGTCAGGAAAGTATTTGAAGATATCGATGTAGATATGAATTTCTTCAGGAGAACAATCCACACCGAAATATGCATTCTCATTTTTTCCTGGAGTTTGAGAGATGTCTATTGTGACGGTAGGAGAAATATTCGACATGTTTCCTTCATCATAAACACCATGCGTATCTATCGGGACCATATCGTGAATGACCATATCACTCATGGTAGATATAAAATCGTCTTGTTCGATCCTAACAAGTTCTGGGAGGAAATAAGAGTCATGATGCATATCATCCCAAGGCCTATTGGGACTATTCATGGCCTCTAAGATGGCTTCATATGAAGGTAAATTATCGTCAAGGAAATCATCTGAACAAGACAATTGGGTGGCCCATACAGGCTCTAGGATGCGATCCTCCTCGTCCTTCTGTGAGGAGAAAGGATCCAGGTCAACAATAGTCTTAAGAACATCTTGATATGAAACCTCTATCACTGAAAGTGGCATTTCCATCCTAATGTGTGACTGGACTTCACATGACATAGTCGGGGAAGGTAGGGTCCAAGGGTCATTGAAATGTGAAGTACAAAAAGGAACAGACCTCATCAACGATGAATACTTACTAGAAATGGCATGTATTATTACATTTATTTGTAAAGGGGGGGTGTTTTCCTCAGAAGTTAGCCCGTTGGAGAAATAAATAAAGAAAGCGGGAAAAAACCCACAATCGGCTTATATCCTAAGTCAGAGGTGCAATGTGACGTTTTGGAGTGACATGATAAAATGCATGCAAATCTAGGCAGTCGAGAGCTAAGTGCCCCAGATCGATGGTCAAGGGCCATATCAGGGCCTCAACATGTGCACAAGATAAAAAGGATAGAGCGGGCTAGGAAAAGAAAACATGTTTTTTAGAGGTGCTACATGTCATCCAAAGACGCACTTGGGGGCCAAAAGCAAGGAAGTTCCAAACCGCTTTTCGCAGCCCGATATGAGCATGTGTACATAATGTCCTATCATAGGCTGACAAGTGGTCGCTCCTCATCACTTCCACTCCCTCCATCTGTCTCCCACTCACTGTCCCTCTGGTACCCATCCCTTTTTCATCTCTCACCACCTATGCCACCTTGCTCCACATCACCTCCATCCCATTACACCTCCACCCCGCTTGTGTGGCCCCACTCTATCCTCAGTCCCCTCGTCCATCCACAATTGTCCACCTAGACATCCCCTGTCCGCTACTCCATATCGAGTGTTCCAATCACTTTGTCAGCAACCACGTCTGCCCTTAGGCTTCCCCGTAAGCATCCAGCTCAGATCCAGACAATGAATGTTCAAGCTGCCATGTCTTACAGGTGTAGAGATGACTTGAGCCTTCCCCGATCCTAATGAATCAATTATGAAGGTGGTTGGCAATGGTTGAACATCGTTTCTTCCATAAGTAGAAAGCATTGGAAAGGACTGCCAATTAGTCATCTCATCAACAGGACCATTCTCAAGTCCTCTTTCATTTGATCGAAGTTCACGTCTGGTCAGAGACTGTATGCACAGTCCAACAAGAAGCATGCACACGTAATGCCTTCAATGTAGCTTCTCGATTATGCTTCTGTGATTTTTGATTTGAGTATAAATACTCAATTTTAATATTTTTGTAAGTGTCTATGGTTGAGCTAGGCTCCAATATTGTAAAGTTTTGATGAAGCACTGGTTCTTCCAGTTATTTATTTGTATTTGAGACTTCTTGTTTAATGAAAGTAATCTTCTTTCCATCTCATTGTAAATGTTGTGTTGAGACACTTAGAATTGGAGGATCCAATTGAGGGTTGTGATGTAGGTTTGATCACTGCAATATTTTCACCAGTTTTAATCAGTTTCCCGTGTTATCTGTTCCCCCTCTATACTGAGTAGCTTGGAATTGAAGGATCCAATCGGCCTATTACAGTAGCATTGTGTTGTAGGTTTGATCATCATGTTGTTGTAATTGTGTCGTTAGACATATCTTAGTGTCTGAATCTTTGGGTCAAAGAAGATCTCGTTCTTGAATATTTTCTTCCTTAGGTTGCTGGAAGACTAGATTTCCATAGCAGTCCCTTACATCTTCTTACCAGTTCTTCCCCTTACTCACCCTTTTACTACAACTTACTGACTGAATTTAGATCAATACCTCACTTACATATGCATTGCATGGTCCAAGATTCTGAGTTAAAGAGATATAACCTTGAGATTGCATCCATTAGACCACCCTTTAAACTATTTAATATGACATACAAATTGATGGACCTTGGGCTTACCTCTGCTGCAATACAGAGGTGACTTCCAACGCTAACATTTATGGCACCATTTTCGGGGACGAAGTTGAATATTTTCCCTGGGATTGAATGACAAAGATTGTTGGTTCTGAAGGTGCATCAGAACCCAGTACATCAAGATTGCAACTATGCACCTAGCGACTCCACAGTGGTGACTCCATTGATGTAGATCTATTGGTGACTCCATTGTTTCAGTTTTGTCTTCCAGAGGCAGACACATGAGGTTTACTCCACAGTTTCCTTTGGCAACACCCAAAGCTGACCAAAGAAAATTATCAAAAAGGGAAAGGCCCTTCATGAGGGTACTTCTAAAACTGAACTAGGTATTTTTGATGATTTTCATTATCCTATAGGAACTCCAATTTCTGATTTTCATCCTTTTGTTATACCTTCTGTTGGATTTTCCTGAACTTTGAATTTTGGGAGTGTTCCTGTTGATTTTTCCCCTCCTGGTCTGGGATTGGAGAGAGAAACCATTGTCACTCCTCTCTCCCCTGAAGTCATACCGTGGTTTAGACCTAGTGCCTCAGAATATTTTCCTACCTCGGGCTTCACCACTCCTCCCCCTATTACTGTTTCCACTACTACAGAAGGAGAAACCTCAGTTCCCTCAAGCCCTCCATCCTTTTCTCCAAATCTTATGTTGTTTCCTTTTCCTCCAGGAAGCTCTTTTCCAATCTCCCTTGTTCTAACCCATTCCCCTCTTGGTTCTCCTCCACCTCATATCCCTATGGAAGGTGCTAATCCTCCTATAAATAGAATGGATGCAATAGTGGCTGCAAGATATTCCCCCCTGGTCTTTCCTCAACCCATGAATTTTCTCCATGCTGGAGATTACCTGAAATATATGCCCAATTTCACTAGAGAAGAAGATATGACTATTGAATAGCACCTTGCTACCTTCTACAGTTATGAAGATAATATGAATATTTAAAATGAAGATGTTTGGATGAGACTCTTTTTCCAGAGCCTTGATGGTGAGGCTAGAAAGTGGTTCAAAGGATTGACTCCTAGATGTATTGCTAGGATTAAAGCTCTAGATGATTTTTTCTTGACACGGTGGGGAGACAAAAAGGAATTTGTGTATTAGATCACAGAGCTTGGGTCCCTGAAGAGGAAAGAGGGAGAATCAGTCTCTAACTTCTCCAAACGATTCAACAAGATGTACAATAAAATCCCTGTTGAGATAAAGCCTATTGAAGCCTCTGCCAAAATCACTTATGATAGTGCTTTTGACCCTAACTTTTGCCTCCTTCTCAGAGAAAGAAGAGCTACTTCCCTGGCTCATATGCAATATGCAACCCTCGAAGTAGAATCCAATGTATTGGCAGTCAACAGACTTAGCAACAAAGATGACAAAGACAGAGGAAAAGGGAGATCTGAGGCCTCAACATCTGGTTCTTCTTCATCCCAACCTCAAGTGGATGAATTGACCAAGATGGTGAAATCCCTTTCTGAAGAAATGGAGAAGATGAAGTTTGAAGGGAAGCAAGGTTATAAGAACATCCCAAATATCGATAACAAAGACAACTTCAAGAGGCAGAATAACAATGCTGCTCAGATTATGCCAAGAGAGCCTAGAAATAGATATATGGATGATAAAAAAATCCAAACCCCTCTTCAAAATAACCTTGTTGTTGATGAAGAAGGAGAGGAGGAAGAGTATGACCCTGAGATTCATTATATTGGAGACACCTCCCCTTTTCCCCATTTAACTCAATCTGCCTACAAGGAGTCCCTCATGAACAGTCAAATAAATGAGCTAAGAAAGGGGGATAAATCCAATAGTAGTCCCAATAAATATAACCTTAGGTCTAATAATAAGGAAGGGAAGTCTGACATTGTTAAGAACCAAACATCAATATAGCATAGAAAAACCTCAGGAAAAGTACTCAACGCCTTGAAAAAGAGATAATTTCAGATAATAAGCCTCTTCGAGGGGG